>RXPK01001328.1:0-36993 GCA_004143645.1 Protaetia brevitarsis | reverse complement strand
TCTTGCATATGGAAGGACGTGTTTTGACATTTTCTTTGTTATTAATCTATTTTATGTTAAAATGTTGATAACATCTTAATAAAACCGACTAAAGAAACTATTCTCCAATTGGCGTAAATCGCTGTCTATCTCGTAACACGTTCTTAATCTAGGGATATATATTTATATGACTTTTTAACCTTATTTTCCATCATACACTATGCCCTTAAAATCTTTAAACGAGTTTCAAAACACCTTTGTATTATCTTACATCATAAATGTCAAAGCAGACAGATGTACACTTTGGCGCCATCTGGGCAAAAATGCGCGGGCGATACTTCAATTCATGACATTATTCTTGAGCCACTTGACTTATAATTCGCCGACGCATTGCTATTTCATTACACACATCGCCATACGATTGTTCGCTTTTCCCATTTCCGTGATGCTGTACCCGAACGATACTCGTTAGGGAGCGGTGGGCCCATTCCTCTACACGACATCAAATGGGGTGGATCCATCGCCCAAACCTCGCATTCTTATCCGGTAGACGCATGTAGGTGTATTGTATAGACGACGTGTCACCGATGAAACATTCGAATTTAAAACCATCACGGGTATAAACTTTGAGGACAGAAAACGAAATAAACTCTGACGATTCCCTATATACATTTCACGACAAATTTACGGACTATGTCCCAAGGCATATCTGCATCGCTCAATTGATGATAGGAGCCACGGTTACTGCTAAACTATCGTAATAAAATAGTGCTGTGTAAATCTTCGTCGCGTTGCGAAACATCAAACAGCTGAGCCTTGTAGGTTTTATGTGTATATGTGGACATGTGGACGCTATTGTCTTTCGCTGGCGTAAATCATAAATGAAGATCTTTACGATGCTAGATGTAATTTGACGACCGCATTGGTTAAAGTAGGTCGCGTCATCTTGGATGCTTTCGACGTTTATCAACACAGATTACTGTCCATGGATAATACAGGACAGAGAGTGTACGTATAGGAAGTGAATATATTTTACACTAAGGACAATTTTCATACTTTCAAAAAAACGCAAAACAAAAAACCACCATAAATACGTCATTCTTCATTAGCTATTACTATAGCTACATGTTGCCGTTTTTGAGTTATTTAAGATTTTTTTTTTCTTATTAAGCAATAATCATCCAGATTAAATATCCTCGGTTAATACTGCAATAGATATCCAGATTTTGCTATGTTATGAATGTAGATAATATACTGTAAGAAACGCGTACGCACACTTCATCCTAACGATACAATGTGTTCAAACCGACTGACGAAACCAAAGCTGACATCTATCTAACATGCAGAAGCGTTTTCTCTTTAATAGGAACATGCCATGATTTCTAATTTGAATTAGGAGTTAAATTTCATCCCCCCTCATCTAGTTTATACTGGTCGCCATTTCTTAATCTCTTAACAGATTTTCGAGAGAAATGAGCAACATTTCTTGTGATAACAAGGCATCTAACTACCACACAAAAACTAATAATTAGACTTACCAACTTGAATATAAATGATCAATTGAATATAAACAAACTTCTATATAAGCAGTACTGATCTGTATTTATCATTGAGAATAATCTTTGTTCAGTTTCCAAACACCCCCTGAAATTTGTTAGACGAAACAATTCATTAGTCGAACTGTAATCAATATCACTTTTAAAAATTCTCCATGAACATAATAATATTTTTACCACACAACAATCAATATTTTAGCATCTTCGACCAGTAATATGATTTCTCAACTGGATACCTATCATCCTAATTATGCCTCTTACATAATCTTATGTACATCTTCGTAGAAGATATATAAAAGTATCATTTGAATATATGACTTATTTGCTTCCAAATTAAGTATACCTTTGAACTGATAATACTTACTGCTCATCAGCATTTCTACTATTCAAGGGTAATAATTACCTGGTATAATTTTGTGTCTGTAACACCAAAACCTCAGTGTAATTTTTACAAATCGTTGAGAGAAAGTAGCCGATTCATCGGTCGGTCACTTCCGTGGAATGTCGCACGGGAATATTGATGCGTAGAGCGTATAGATGCAGCTACATCCGGATCCGCGTTGGACCGGTTTTCTGGCTATACTTCCCACTCAATAGCCTGGCTGGTATCTAGTTAGCGCTTGATGTACACAACCCTCCATGTTCATATATTATCGACACAATGGCCTGACTCTAAGTACTTACTTCTCAACAGTTTTTTAATATCAGTCAACCTTTTAATATTAGATAACACCCGTACGTACTTTACCCTCGACTACTTTAACTGGTAGCATCTGTGCATCAGCCCCATTCCGCCATTTTCTAAGCAAGCTGTGAACGGCTGGGGGCATCCATTAGATTACCCACCGCTCCCCTAATCCAACAACACTTCTCTCTGGTCAATCAAAAAGTGACCCACAGGTAAATCGTATGTATTGCAAAACCCCTAAACCCTAAAAAGAGGGAACCAATGACAGATAAGTTGTAGTGCAATAATGGTGGGTAAAATTTATTTCAAATGTCAAATATTTAAAGGTTAATTTCCTAATATTGATATTTCATGTTTTCTACGAGTACAAAGACATCGATAAATTTTACTAGGAAGTTCATTCCATACCAAACGTACGGGATGTATTTGAATCTACAGACTTTTTCACTATGTTGTAATGGTTAATTCTTACGAAATAACATTATGTTCACGGGGAATGTATACTTCAAAATGGCAAATTATTTCTACCTATTGTTCTAAGAGATTATCTGTGTTTTTCAGAGATTTACTTTATGTTCTAACCAACAAATTTAGCCTCATTATAAATATATACTTAAGTTTCGATATTCTGAATAAATAAAATACTCAGATTGATTATAGTGTTTCTTGATGTGTAGCCAGATAGATTAGATAGATCTTATGATTACGGATTGGGGTGGCCTTTCGACCTGTTTCATCCGCGACCTTTTCAGGATCATGTGATCCCTCTTTTTCCTAGAGGACGCTGTCTAATTTTTTGCCTTCTTAATAGGCCTATTCATCTTTGAGAGCGGGCTTCAACATTTAAGTAGCTAACCTAGCTGTGGGTTCTCCTCCCCCATTATTAAAAACCTTTCCCTGCAGGCTTCGCTTGACAGCACATGAACTGGTGTTCTTCCTCCTCTTGGCAGTATCTGCAGGTTGCACATTCATGCCAAGGCCTATGTGTATAACCATTATCGACCATATTCGCTCCTTACAGGGAACCAGTCAGCAGAACCTACCAAATAATTTTGACAGTCTTCATAGTCCTTTATTCAGTAGATCCTCTCGTGCAGTTCAGACCCTATACTTGCTCCTTTAGGAACGTCTTTTGCCTGGCCATTTATCCCGGTGATTTTTGCACCATGGTGTAGCCATATCTTTAAATAGGTGACCGCGTAAAATACGTAGTGATCAATTTACTTCGGTAGGATATTAGCCATACATGATGGTTTCACCTTACCAAGGGATCAGTCAGTGCTACTGGTCTAACCTAATGTATTATACGAAGAAAGTCGTATATATACTTAAATCACTGTGGGAAGAATAAATGAATGAGAGTTTAAGATGGAACTCTCATGAGCATCTTCTTCTGAGAGAGGGAAGAAGCGCAAGCTCACGTGCTGTGCCAATGCGACGGCTTGGCGAGGACAAGCTTCCTAGTAATGGGTATGGAGGACTCCACAGCTAACAGCTACACAAAGGGCCGCCACCTTCCAAATTGGTGGTGCACCATTTAATCAAGTATATTGCAATATATTAGTAGATACGCTTCATTGTAGGAAAACAATAAAAGGATCACTATAGAATAGATCCGTAAATTAGTGTTTGTGATGAAACAGGGCAGTGGGCCACCCCAATCCTAATTTAATCCAATGTAGTATCGTATAAGAAAGGATTTACTAAATAAATATGGTACAAATAAATATTTTGCAGTGTATTAATTTTTCAAATATTCCTGGGACTTACTGCAAAAGAGGAACGCCAATTTTTCTTGAAAGCACATTCCAATTACTAAGGATTATATGTGCCACCAATGTTTTTCAATAAAAATCACATGGCCTACGACAAGTCACAGATTTATTATTGTTATAACTTGCAGCAAACCTAAGTACATATAATGTTACAAACGATCGCATGGTTTATTGCAAAAATTATGATAAACTTTATGTATTTATTGCTGTAAATTGTTACTACCAAATTTTAAGCTCTTCTTCTACGTGTGTGTATTGTTACAGGGGTTCGCTCTGCTCTCAACGCTCTAAGGTCCTTGGATACGAAAATAATTAGTTTTCGACACACAAATTATTTGGATGACACTGTATATTTTGATCAAAATACAGAATAAAATTCAAGATAATAAAAATACATATGAATTACAATAAAAGGTTTAATCTTAACATAGGTTACGATGATGATATATGATGTCGGTCTTACCCTGTACTTAATAATAAATTAAACTATTAATTATGAATAATTCGAAACATATAGATGTGATTCTTAATGTTTGGTTAATAATGTTGGCCGGAAGGTTTGTTCATGTGATAGATTTTAAAAATAATAAAATAAAATATTGAGTATTAATTCGTGCAAGAAAAGAAAACAATAAAACTAAAAATATACTAGCTGTAAATTTTGGTAGTGTCGGTGTATTTCTTCGGGGAGGGTGGTTTGAGCGCGTTACGCTGATGTCAAGGCGTGTCCCCTTTCGAATTCAACGATCTGGATTGGTCTCCCCAATTAGTACTTCGTTCATCCTCTGATTTAACTCAAGCCAAAATAACCGTAGTAGTGTGTAGTAGATAGTAGGTCCTAAGATAGGATCTGGATTACTCAAACAGATATAAATTTGACAATGGTAAATAAAGTCTGCTTACCAGTGACCTAAGATGAGCGCATTAACAAAGGAATGGCCGGGCTTGACGCTGCTGTTATAACACTCTTTTCAGGGATGATCGATGGCATGGACACAATCTCCTGGCAGCCCCATGGTAACGAAAAATTAATAATGTACTCGTATTATTGAAGTTTCTCGCGCGGACAAAATCCCACAATGTGGTAACTAAATTGAAATTTGCACGGAGCAACTTGAACAACGCGTCTAAGATGGTGTGCGAGCCTGTGCGTCTCCCTTACTTAGCGAGAGGGCGGAAATCGGAAAATATAACGTGAATCAAATAAGTCACTGACAAACTTAACAATGCGGACATAATTTACACAAAGATAAAGGTTTTTGTGAATGAATCTTTTGGAACTAATATTTTGCAGAATGAAAAAGCAAATTTAACTGACAATGAATTACTAATTAATTTGGAAATGAAATAAGGGAAAATGAGACATTAATTTTGCTTAGCACGGTTTAAGATTTGCGTTGTGACGTAGAGCAAGGAGTTCGACATCTTCACTCTAGATGGCGTTTGCAAAGTCTAATTCTTAAATTAATGAAATAAAAATCTTTAAATAAAATCTAAAAATGAAGCGATCGCAATCCAACGGCAACATTATATTTGTGATAAGAATTTATTTATAATCTGAATACAGCTGATTCAGGCACCAAAACCGACCGTTGTTACAGCACCACAACCTTCCTCTGATTTGCTATGTACTGTAGAATTTCAATTAAAATTTTAACATTTCTTTTCAAATACACATCCCAAAACGTTTTCCCCAAACGTCATCATTCCCTAAGTCCATCTCTATTAGAATGTCCAGTCAATCTACTGGCATACAGCAAGCCAAAACAAAACCAGCTACTTTTTCTATAACTCCGGTTACACATCGACGATTCCTCTACCTACCCGTCGCATTTTTTCCCTTAGCGCTGACGATCGGTGGTTGTAGTCGTCGTGCGTGCATTGCCCGTGTGCCGTCGTTCTACTAGTTGCCATCCACCCAGCGCGCGCGGTTATATCTGAAACATTCTCTCAGCCAGGCCGAGGTGATTATGTAGATACGCCGGCGAGATATTTCAGAGTTATGAGTACCGAGAGCGTCTATCGCAGATGGATCACGAGATAGCGGACGCGATGGATGTGGCTGTCGACAGCTGGGGCCATGAGACGAACCAACAGAAACTAGGAATTCCGAGATCACCTCCGCAGCTTTCGTGTGCCTTTGCCTTTTGAAGAGTGTCGCGTGCCTATTAACCTCCGTTGTTTGTTAACGGTTTTGTTTTCTTGTTATGACAATCGCATTTTTTTTTATCTTAACGTTTGAACAAATGTTCGGAGATGACCTCCTAGCTAAAGCAGCTTTTTACACTAAAACTCCTCCTGAAGTGCGCTTGGCATCCTCATAAAGGATGTTTTTATTGCAGGTCTGGATTCTGTGAGAAAAGATATGTGGCTTATTTGCGAAAAAAATTACTTGGGCAAGCTCAGTTCATTAATTGATTATTACAATGAGTTTGTTCTAATACCTTCGTTGATTGTTAAGATTGACGGAATAAATAACTTTGTGGATTATAAACTATATGCAATTCGTATTGAGGCTCAAAAGCAGAATTTCGTCAGCATCGAAATTTAAAATTTTTGTGAAAAAGTTATTAAATAATGTTTCTTTTTTCACTTGTCCACCCCCGTGATTAGGAAAACGGAATATGATTACTTGAACAACAGAATTCAGAAGAAGGCTACAAGTCCCAACAACAGAGATAGATAGCGTCGTTTTGCGATAAAAAAAAAATTAAAAAAAAAGCCGAAAGGGAAAACTGCTAAACACAATTAAAATACAAATGTAACAAGTTATGCAGAAACCGCATCTTACAATTAATTATTTTTCTAAATGGAATTTCGAAAAAAAAACTCATATACAGGGTGTATCAAATAAAAAAGTAAATTTTGCTTGGGTGTTAACTACACGACATATATAGCACACAACCCACGAAACCGGATTTCATCATTAAAGAATAAAAAAAGTAAAATTTAGAGCCAAAATTCTTTAGTCCGGACCTGATGCAAGGAAACGTCATGTTAAGCACCGCTAAACGTGGTATTATGTTTATAATACATTGCATTCATAGTATTATTCTTAATGGTATGCCGCAAGTTTATTTAACGTGATTCTGAATAAATAAAGCCTTGATAAATAGCAAACTGAGGCATTTTTAAATTCTTCTTTTTATACAATAAACATTCCTTTTTTGTTAAGAGCATTCTACGTAAGTTCTACAAAGTATTATTTTATAATATTCCTGATAAGACGTTCGAGTTTCATCCGGATATTGCGACTTCAGTAGTTACAAAAAAACGTAATTATTTTTCTTTGCTTTGTCGGATCGAGAGTTAGTTGTTAATAACTGGTACCACATGAATCTGAGTTTATTCTTTTGGATTTATTTTAATCAAATAACGCAAAATGAATTGAATCGAAAATTACACAGAAATAAATGTAGATACAGAAAATTTGCAAACATGCCTTTTTACTATGATGTCTAGCGAAAATGAATCTATACATTCCCGCGCTTTTGCCGATGCATCAAGCTTCGATTTTCTTTATATGAAATCATGATGGTCCTGAAAAGGATCGTTTTTTCGAGACGGGAAGAATTTAAATAAAATGTTCGAAGTGGGCCTTGCATTCCAAGCGGCGGTCCACACAAAACTACAGCAGTAATGGTGACATGATAGTGGTTATGTGGGGGCTATACTCGGACAGCATTTAGGTTGGGCACAGGTGCGGCTCTAGCCCACGGCATTTACAAAATATTTTTTTCTCGTTAATGCTTACAGATAGACCCCCTGTGCATTAAGACTTTTTGATTGTAATGATGAACTATTACAGCTGGTACATATTATTATATTTACCTCTATATCTGATACACCCTGTATATTGTCATGGAATGTGTACTTGATATTATTTAAATGTAAAGTTACTATTTTACTTAATTATATTTTAAAACTAGTTAGATATAATAAGAAAAAGATATTCCCTTCATTAAGTAAAGATGATCAGCAGTTATATACCTACACATCGAAAATGTATATTAGAATTTGAATAGTATATTTTTACAATAGATATATATTGACAGATCAAAGTTGAATCCAAGCTCAATTCAATGAACATTTTTTTACAGTGTATTTATTTCATTTAAATTTAGTCTAATAATGTTTTAATATGCACTGGCATTCCAGTTGCATTGATATGTCAGACAGAAAGACATGGGAAATTGCTGGAAATTGGGTTCTGTCACAATTCCATGTGTATAAATAGTTGCCTACTGTTTGTGTACAGTAATGAATTTTAAGATTGTTAATTTTACATAGTAATAAGTGCTTAAAAAAAAATTTAAATGTATTTTTCTCATGATCCAGAGACACCTACCTTTATTATATTTTAATTGTAAGGTGATTCCAGAATTTTGCAATAATTATTTATTTTATTTCGTTTAAACATTCGACAGTCCATTCGGTCACATGGGCATTCTCATGTTTTAACAAACGTGTATTCCTCATTTCGGTACATTACGGACTTCTGCGACAGTTGTACTCCTTGTCGAGAAGACAATCGCTTTCAAAGTCGGTTAAAAGTTTTCAATTCGAAACGATTCAACAGCCAACCTTCGTCAAAGGCAGTCGTGTCTCAATTTATTTTTCGTAAAATTTAAGGGCTATTTAAAAAAAAATCCAATTTTATTCTAAATTACAACCTAAAAATAATTGTTTATTGTTAAACAAAGTTTATCACATAAATATTAATCCAAAAATACTTACAACCTTTTGGGTAATTTTTCTTCAACGACGATTTTCCCGAGTAATGTTCCTGTCCTGATCGAGCCATCCTCCGTGATCTGAAGTACCTACGATGTACCAGGGCCTCTAGCAAATACCCGACCATTCCTGACCACTCCGATGTCCGTTGAATTCGTCCTTGTAGAAGGTATTCCTCGTCAAATCTACCTAAAAATAAACGTATTATTTCAATTCTAATCTAAATTTAATGATACTTATAAGAAATTCCATTTTAATACGTTCAACAAATTTTGGGGTTAGGAATTTGTTTGTATCATTGCTGAACGGTTTGCAGTTACTTGGGGAAAATTTGTATAAGTTGGTACTATTATAGGTTAATATTTGATATCTATTTACGATACGAACCAATATCCAGCAGTTTTACCATCAAGGTTGATCATTCTGATTCACACGTCGTTTAAGCATATCATAATTCCCGTTTGAACGTTCAGAAAACGCGGGAATTTTGAAATTTAATTTAGACGTATTCATGTTCTCGACAATGAATTTATATATTGCAAAAAGTGGAATTACTAATAAAACGTTATTGTTGTTAATTAAGCGGACTCACGTAACTTACCTGAGATAAGAATATCTTTAGATTTATGTTTGATTTTACACAGGCTCACATTTCAAACTTTGTCACTAAACAAAATATTCTAATGCCTGGGCCAGACATCTAGGGGACCTTCTTCCATAACCCGATTCGAAAATTCATGAAAATTTAAACCATCAAGACCAAGACGCTCCTAGTTCCATAATCGAAGAAGGAGAAACTCAAAACTCATATGATCCTTCTGTAAAAGTTTAGGCTTTTATATTTTTTTTTAAAGAAAAATTAATTTTTAAATTACTTGCCTAAAAGAGATCTCTTATACATTTAAAATCCATATATTTAGAACCGCAGTTATAAATAGTTTCTTAATATCACGCGTTTGTCACAAATAGTTCAAATATTATTCACAAATGATGAAGATGAATTGAAAATCATACACATAAACCATAAAATCTGCTAATTAATTAGACTAGGGAATAAACTGATACATAAATTAAAAATTTTGACTTGCACAAACAAGACGGAAAATTAAACAGGGTAATTTTAATAAATAAAAGCTAGATAAACAAAAAAGTTCCCTTGCACTTGTATCTAGTTAATCTAGTTAATTAAATTAATAGTTTAAAAAGAATCAATTTCGATTAACGATACTATGTTAAAAAAGGAATAAAATGATATAAAAAGGTGTGTTTTATAATCTATAATTAGCAGCGATTTGCTTGTATATGTAAACCGCATTAACCAAAGCATGATGATAACATCCGCATCTTCACCCAAACATTCATTACCTGATGAAAATCCGTTTATCCTAAGCAACATCGCTTGCTCTTCACCAACCCACAACTTCTACATCTACATACGAAATAAACATACATAGTTATTATAACAATATACTATTGGAATTAAACTTAAAGATCGAAGTGGTTAAGTACGTTAAAGCATTTCCTAACTATTCTATATCCTTAACTGGTGTATTTTCATGAATAAAACATATTCTCGTTGGTGGTGAACGCGGCCTTAAGTTCTTCAGATTGTCCCGCGAACGTAACACCTACAAATTGTCGATTAAATGGCTACACGCGAGTTGCAAATTAACTCCAATGGTGTCTGCACAATCGCAGAGCTGTGCTTAAATGCGAATGGACAAATAAACACTGTTATTTATGCATTACTTGAAACGGAATGGTATGTTAAAATAATCGGGGAAATATATACCTAAATATGTTGTGAAGGTAATCATATATTTATAATTATATAGTAATTCTGGTTCGTCATTAATTTTATGGCGTCAAAATTTTTTTCTCACGAATTTATAACGCACGCTTGTAAAACGCTTTATTGTCTCTTATAAAACTACCATGGAAATCTAATCACACGGCAATTTATATCGTTTTAGTACGGTCACACAGCGGTGCATAACGTTAGGGAGGTCACACAGCATAAGCGCGAGAAGATTTATTACCAGATGTCATATTTTAATATTGGATTTTTATGTAGGATCGATATGATGGTGTAGGTTCTATTATATAAATGTATATGTATACACTATCATCCAAAAGATTTTGTATTTGATTCCGTCAAAATCAATAAATGCTGCTTTATAACACTCCAGTACCGAAATTTTCTCCAATCATCAACAGCTATTGAAGTTATCTGGGAGAAAAGTTCACATAATAATAAAATACCATTCTACACCGTGTTTTATTTTAAAATACTTACTAAAAATTAAATATTCTACTAACACTGCGTAAGCTTTCACGGCCGGTGTAACTATAACTAACAGCTTTTTCGGGTTTCGCCGTGTTGTCAAACTTTCGCTCGACGTTTCGCTGTCATACTGACAGCTTCTTCAGGATAACTGAACTGATTCTCCATTGTCCGACATTCTTCTTCGGCTGGTGCATCCAGCCGTGTAGTTTCCGATCCATTGACCGTGACGGTTCGTAGTAGGCTCTTCCACGTGTTGCTAAGGTGGTACCCTTTTTCTATGTTAACGGTTTTATTCTTTTCTATTTCCTATGGCTTCCCTGATGAGTCTTTTCCCGTAGTTCTTGGTGGTAGTTATTACTTTTACATTTCTTGAAATCCATTTTGTGTCCGGTGTCGTGCATGTGTTCTGCCACCGCTGATTGCTCGGTCCTTCTTATTCTTGCGTCCCTCTCGTGTTCTTTTATTCTTATGTCGATGGCTTTCTGTTTGTCGGACGTAGCACTGTCCGCATTGGCATGTTATTTGTTAGATACTTTTGTGCGCCCCTGGGTATCTTATCCTTTGCGGTCGGTAGATACTGCTGGATCGACGTTGCAGTCCCGAAGCGTACTTTGTATGTTCCGTTTTCTTCAAAATTCGGTTCTACGTTTTCGGTGACTAGTGCTATGTAAGGTTAAACACGCCATCCTCTTCGTGGTTCTGTAGTTGCTCTCAGTGGTCGTCTCTTAGTGGCTTCCTTATGTCGATGTCAGTGTAACCATTCTTCTTTAGTGCTTTTCTCCAAATGTATCTTTTCACTGGTAAGATGTTGTTTGTCACTGACGGTTTCGGCTCTGGATAGCAATGTTTGTATTAATTCTTCTTCTGCATCGGATGATGGTGAGATCTTGCATGCAATATCTAATCGGTGTGCGTTTCTTTCTAAATACTGCGTGCTGTAGCATTCCCTCTTTGTTTTCTTAACCATAACATCCAGAAAAGGGAGATTTCCATTTGTGCTTTCTTCATGGTAAACTTGATGGCTGGGTGTTGTGAGTTTATGTGTTCCAAGAACTGTTGCAGTTTTTCTTTTCTCCGTGTTGCCATATTACAAAAGTATCGTCGACATATCGCAGCCAACACTTGGGTTTCATATCGCTAAAACTTAGGGCTTCTTCTTCAAATGCTTCCATAAACAAGTTGGCTATTACTGGTGATAAAGAGCTCCCATTGCTGTTCCGTTCTTCTGCTCTAGTATTTTCCTTCATACAAAAAGGTATGTCGTGGATAAGCACAGCTTAACTAATTCAATGATGTCTTCTTGTAGTCCAAGTTCTGGAAGTAAGGCCAGTGCGTCCTCCGTGGGTATGTTAGTGAATAGCGGATATAATGTCGAAACTTACTTAAATGTCTGTAGGTTCAGTCTTTAGCGTAGACAAAATATCCACGAATGTTTCGAATTCTTCACATACGTTGCAGTTTTGTCCGGTATATGGCTTTAGTAAGTTAGCTAAATATTTCGAGCAATCAGCGGTGAACACACAGAGGCAGAACACATGCACGAACACGGACACAAAATGGATTTCAAGAATGTAAAGTAATAACTACTACCAAGAACTACGGGAAAAGACTCATCAGGGAAGCCATAGAAATAGAGAAGAATAAAACCGTTAACAGGGAAGAAGGGTACATTCTAGCAACCGTGGAAGAGCCTGCTCGACACGTTCACGGTCATGGAGCGGAAACTAAACGATTGGATGCACAGGGGGTATATAAGAAGAATGTGGACAATGGAGAATCAGTTCAGTTATCCTGAAGAAGCTGTCAGTATGAACAGCGAAACGTCGAGCGAAAGTTTTGACACACTGCGAAACCCGAAAGAAGCTGTTAGTTATAAATATTCTACTATCAAATAAATCTCTTTCTCAACTGGTAATTGTGAAACTACAATGTAATTGAAACATAAAAAATTGTGGACGAACTTACTTAATGCTTAGAAAGCTATAGAGCGTTTTTGGAAATATGCTGGGACGACCATCAACACAACTGTCCCACGCAATAATCGAGGAGAAGATGAACAATTCAAAAATCATTATTAATTATTATAAGGGATTTTGAGCCTAACAACCGCATTCGATTATTTTTTCAACAGGATTAAATTTATTGACGTCGAATGTGACAGTTATATTATGTAGTATTGTTATTGTAACAAACTCTAGCATGTTCGCGGTTATTCCGTGAAGAACACCTCCTCGTCTTTCGCTACTCTAGTCTTTCTCTCCGGGACTTTATTGAGGGTACAAAATGAACTAAAAACTGTCATTTCCTATGGAGAAGACAGCAGATGCCACATTACTTATCAACAGCTTAATAATAAAATAAATTTAAATACTTACATTAATAATGTCACCGAATTATCGCTTAGTTAAAAAAGTTTGAAGCAGTGTTCCATAAGTTGTGACGTGTGTGATTTTTCAAGAATGGAAAACCGTGTAAGAGTTTGTAAAAAATATCCGTACAGTTCTTATTATGTGTGTGGATTATATGTTATAAAATCGCAAAAGAAGCCTTTAAGTGAATCAATTCAAAAATGTTACGGACAATATTTTGGCTATTTAAAATCAGAAATCAGGACAAAACATGAGTACACAGTAAAATATTTTTGGTACAATTCCTGTACGATTTTGGGTGGTGAAAGGATTTGATTTTTAATTATAATTAATTATAAAACTTTATATCCATTTTTATAACAGTTATTAAAAAAAAAATTGTCGGCTGGTGTTTTACTTAAATAATGATCAAAATAGATGCAGAAGTTGTGACGGGAGTTACTGAAGTACTACGAATTTTCTTGAGATAAATTGTACTTATGTTGAACATATAATTACGAAACCCACTGTATATTTACATCTACCACGTATCCATTTACAACAGCCGCGTAGATGAACACGTTCCTTTATCGACGCTTACACGTACGGATAGAAAAAGAAGTCGAAAAGAAAAGGAACAACCCATCCTAAGAATCATTCATCTGTTTCCGGATTATAAATTGACGTTAACATGCGTTTAACTTACGTATTGGCGCAACGTATATACGAGAGAGCCGTAAGAGCACAATGGGTCCGGATAATCTTTCAAAACTTTATTATCTTCCAGGAGAGGCATTACCCGTAGGTATACGAAGGTCCATCGGCTATGCATGGTTATAAGCGGGCGTAAATGTCAAAGTGACGGACACTACTTTTTAGAGTGTGAGTCGTCTTTATAGTTCTGTTGTCATGCGCAGATATTGGAATGGTAAGTGATGCGTGTTAAAGTAACCATATACAGATAAAAAGATTCCTTTAAATCAAAGAAATTCGTGTTGACTAAAAGAAATATGTATTAACTAAAAGGTTAATACATGTTTCTTGGTTCATTATACAGGGTAATTCTCTATATATGCGACAAACTTTAAGATTTCTGGGGTTATTTTGATCATAAAAGTTCATAAGAACATATGTCCAAAATCGCTTAGTTCTAAAGTTGTACGATGTTTAATAGTAAGTTAACATAATTAATGTTTTTATTATAAATTAATAAAATAATTAGTAAAACAAAATTAACTTATACTAACTGTTGAAAATTACCGCCTCCAACTGCAATACAAGCTTCTATTCTCCGTCGTATTGACTGGCGAGTCCATTCTAAAATACAAAGGGCATTTCGAATTGTTTGAAAAGCTGCGATAATACGATTTCTAAGTTCGTCGACATTTTCAATGAAGGTCGTATAAACTAATGATTTAAAGTGAGCCCAGAGAGAAAAAGTCCAAAGAATTTAAGTCTGGAGACCGAGGAGGCCACGGTTGAGGACCCCCCCCGTCCTATCCACCGATCTGGATACGTATTGTCCAAAAACTCGCAAGCAACTAAACTAAAATGCGCTGGAGCACCGTCATGCATAAAATACATTTGTAATCTTAATTGCAACGGAACTTCTTCCAGCAGTAGTGGTAGCTCCTCTTCAAGAAAATTGCGGTATACTTCGCCATTTAACCGCATCGGTAAAAATATCAAGTGATCTCCAACAATTCCGACCCACACATTGACAGAGAATTGATGTAGATGACGGGCATTCACTAGTTCACTAAAATTCTCCAAACTGTGGCCTGACTAATGTTTAAAGCAAACGCAATTTTTCTGATGCTTGTAGTAGGACGTTCCTCAATTTCATTTAGTACCATTTCTTCAACTTGTGGAGTTCTCACTGTAGATGGGTGCCCGTTATCAGTCGTCCATTTTTTAAAATTTCCCGTTTCACTAAGACGTTGATGAAGGCGGACAAATATTGAATGATGCTGGATGATACGGTTCGAGTATCGTTCTTCATAAAGACGTCTAGCAGCACGCGAATTTCCATTGGCAAGACCGTAAACGAAATGCATATCACACATCTCAGCATTCGTGTAATTTATTTTAGAAAACAGAAACTGGCAATAAACTGAATGAATACTCTGACAACTATTGACAAATAAACAATTCCCTCTCAACACAATAGTTTTTGAAGAACCAACTGTGATATTATATCGTGTTAGTCATAGTTCATAATTTATTATTAAACATTCAATAATTTTAAAACCAAACCGTTTTGGACATATACTCATATGAACTTTTATGATCAAAATAACCTCAGGAATCAGCTCTTAAAGTTTGTCGCATATATTGAGAATCACCCAGTATTGTAAAATTTCTTTGACAAACATTTTTTATCGAATCTTTGATGGTAATAGCGGCCTAAGAAGTATTTTATCTTAAACAAAATACTAGGAATGTATTAAAATTTCCCAATTAATAGATTATTGGGTAACACCATTGATAGTAACATTCAATGGGATTCACAAACTGACAAAGCTTCATTAGAATATGCGATTTACAATTCGCGACCTTCTCTTACGCAAGCATATCTATGTATAATAGGATTTAACTACTTACTGGACATATTCACATATAAAACACGGATTACATATCACCGCAGCACATTTATACATGCATTTAATTGTAGGACTGCACGGGGCGATTACACAAAACCCGAGCGAGCCAGTACAGGTCGCATTCGCTCCGTTGCCATCGATAGAAATGAAAATTTAATTGGCCCCCTGCGGTGCATTTAAATTATTTTGTTTCCACCGTCATTACATGTAATTACATTATAATATCTAAGGCCAATATCGGGGTATTACCACACTGTTACTACTGTTCTGCCTGAGCGAGAGCAGTCGATGTTGTTTAATTACTGCCGCACTCCGCACACCTAACCTAAAAATTCCACACGATACGAATCTGAAAATCTACAAGCACCTACCTATTAACAGACGTACTACCGCATTTGAGGTTGTATATTAGTAAATGGTAGCCGAGATTAATAATAATAAATCCACACATACAAGCGGCTGCTACATTATCCGTTATTATGTTTATTAATTAGTGCAGAAAATTTAGAAACCCCACAGTTGCTTTCTATTAGCGTATAGTCATATCGACGGTTGTGGTACCGCCCAATTCGCGTCTGTTGAGATTCTATTTATTAAAACTAACGATTAACCGTTAATTATAGATTTCAAGTGGCCACCTTGGGTGGTGTAATGTCCCGCTATAAATTTCACCAATTCGTTTCGTCTGTGTCGGTGTATTAGGCAACGTTTACCGAAAGGTCAATTGCCACCTGTGCGTCTTGAAACCTCATACCGATTTTTTTTTCTTGTGAAAACAGCGAATACAATCTTGATGATGCTGGATCCAGTTACTTAATTTGATCTTTTCGTATGTACCTACCATAGTATTGACTTATTTATAATCCATCGATATCGTTTTATGTGACGCTCATATTCGTTCAATTTCATAAATTGGTTATAATCTCTCTATTTGTCATCGAACAGACATTCACTTCAAGTGAATCCGGTGTTTGATTCATTTCGTTTATTTCCTAATAAGGCGTCGTTGGGTATTAAGGTACGGTCCTCAAGTTTTATAACGATTAGTAAGTTATAATCGCACGATACTCTCTTTACATAACATATTTGGAAACATTGATAGAAGCAGGTTGTAGCTGTTAAAGTAAAGAAACAATTTTATACATCACTACATTTTATACATTAACAAAAATACTCCAAACTGTGGTACTGGTAATGCTGTAAACTTCTCCTAGACCCCTCACCACAAACTACACTAAACTGGACGTACGCTTCAATAGCAAAGCTATCATCATCAGTAGAAACACTGAACTAAATAACTACACTAAAACTACCCTAATTTATAACACTACGTAGGCTTTCACGGCCGGTGTAGCTATAACTACTACTAGCTATAACGGATATAGGATTAGTGACTAATTAACCATGACCGTGATCATTGTACCATGACCTTTTTTAGGTATAAATTAGGGTATAACTAACAGCTTCTTGCGGGTTTCGTCGTGTGTCAAAAGTTTCGCTCGACGTTTCGCTGTTCATACTGACAGCTTCTTCAGGATAACTGAACTTGACTTAGCTGAAGTTCAGTTATCCTGAAGAAGCTGTCAGTATGAACAGCGAAACGTCGAGCGAAACTTTTGACACACGACGAAACCCGCAAGAAGCTGTTAGTTATACCCTAATTTATACCTAAAAAAGGTCATGGTACAATGATCACGGTCATGGTTAATTAGTCACTAATCCTATATCCGTCTAATCTATTACTTATACTTAAGACCGTACTATAACCGTAAAGACAAGAATTTAAGGGTCCTAAATCTGAATTCATTAAAATATGTTTGTTTTTATATATTTCCATACCCTCATAACAATTTAATTGCACATAGTTGTTTACGTTTTTAACTAACTTTATATTGTCAATTTTATGGTTTTCTTCAAGCATATGTAGGGCTACACTAGATTTGTCAAAACTTCTAAATTTAAGATGAGCCAAATGCTCCTTGTAACGCGTTTTAATTGATCTTTTAGGTTGCCCAATATGTACATGATCACAATCTCTACAAGATATTTTATAAATACCTGATTTGTCCAAATTATCTACTTGATCTTGAGGGTTACCTAAAATATTTTTAAGACTATTATTTGAAGTAGTAACTATGTCAAGATTGAATTTAGAGAACATTTTTTGTAGACCTTTCGTGTAACTTGGATAAAATGGTAATTTAACATATTTCTTATTTTTCCTGTCACTAATTTCTAAAGTATTCACATTTTTAATTCTTATTTTGTTTTTATGTTTTCTAATGGTGTTATATACAACGTCTTTTGAGAATCCATTAAATGCAGCGATTTTTAATAATTTCTTTAAGCTCTTTATTATATCGTTCTGTAGATAGAGGAAAATTAAGTAAGCGATGTACCAAAAAGTTAATAACTGCTAGTTTGTTTGTCCATGAATGGTTTGAATCTTCTGAAATAAATCTGTTATTAGTAGTGGGCTTTCTGTATATGTCTATTTCTAATTTATTTTTATTTCTTATTACAAACATATCGAGAAAAGCAATCCTATTGTTTGTTTCCTCTTCATGGGTAAACTTAATGGAAGGGAATTTTGAATTGAGCTGTTCAAGAAAATCTCTAATTGAGCACTTACTAGTATCAAAAACACAAAAAATGTCATCAACGTATCTAACCCAAACCCGTGGAAAATATGCTAAAGTATTCTGAAGATCGGTTTCAAATTTTCCCATAAAGAGGTTAGCTATGAAGGGAGAAAAGCTGTTACCCATTGCTGCTCCTTCAGTTTGTTGGTAAAAATTACCGTTGATTTGAAAGAAATTTTGTTTCATGCAGAGCTTCGCCAAAGAAATGAAACTATCACTGCGTAGGCTTTCACGGCCGGTTACTATACAACAGCTGCTGCGGGTTGCGTGTGTCAACTTTCGCTCGATGTTTCGCTGTTATACTGACAGCTTCTTCAGGAATAACTGAACTGATTCTCCATGGTCCGACATTCTTCTTATATACGCCCCTGGTGCATCCAACCGTGAAGTTTCCGCTCCATTGACCGTGACGGTTCGTAGTAGGCTCTTCCACGTGTTGCTAAGGTGGTACCCTTCTTCTCTGTTAACGGTTTTATTCTTCTCTATTTCTATGGCCTCCCTGATGAGTCTTTTTCCGTAGTTCTTGGTGGTAGTTATTACTTTTACATTCTTGAAATCCATTTTGTGTCCAGTGTCGTGCATGTGTTCTGCCTCTGTGTGTTCACCGCTGATTGCTCGGAAATATTTAGCTAACTTACTAAAGCCATATACCGGACAAACTGCAACGTATGTGAAGAATTCGAAACATTTCGTGGATATTTTGTCTACGCTAAAGACTGAACCTACAGACATTTTAGTAAGTTTCGACATTATATCGCTATTCACTAACATACCCACGGAGGACGCACTGGCCTTACTTCCAGAACTTGGACTACAAGAAGACATCATTGAATTAGTTAAGCTGTGCTTATCCACGACATACTTTTTGTATGAAGGAAAATACTACGAGCAGAAGAACGGAACAGCAATGGGAAGCCCTTTATCACCAGTAATAGCCAACTTGTTTATGGAAGCATTTGAAGAAGAAGCCCTAAGTTTTAGCGATATGAAACCCAAGTGTTGGCTGCGATATGTCGACGATACTTTTGTAATATGGCAACACGGAGAAGAAAAACTGCAACAGTTCTTGGAACACATAAACTCACAACACCCAGCCATCAAGTTTACCATGGAGAAAGCACAAAATGGAAATCTCCCTTTCCTGGATGTTATGGTTAAGAAAACAAAAGAGGGAATGCTACAGCACGCAGTATTTAGAAAGAAGACGCACACCGATAGATATTTGCATGCAAGATCTCACCATCATCCGATGCAGAAGAAGACATTAATACAAACATTGCTATCCAGAGCCGAAACCGTCAGTGACAAACAACATCTTACCAGTGAAAAGATACATTTGGAGAAAGCACTAAAGAAGAATGGGTACACTGACATCGACATAAGGAGAGCCACTAAGAAGACGACACTGGAGACAACTACAGAACGACGAAGAGGGATGGCGTGTTTACCTTACATAGCAGGAGTCACCGAAAACGTAGACCCGAATTTTGAAGAAACGTAACATACAAGTACGCTTCGGGACTGCAACGTCGATCCAGCAGTATCTACCGACCGCAAAGGATAAGATACCCAAGGGGCGCACAGAAGGTATCTACAAGATAACATGCCAATGCGGACAGTGCTACGTCGGACAAACAGGAAGAGCCATCGACATAAGAATAAAAGAACACGAGAGGGACGCAAGAATAAGAAGGACCGATCAATCAGCGGTGGCAGAACACATGCACGACACCGGACACAAAATGGATTTCAAGAATGTAAAAGTAATAACTACCACCAAGAACTACGGAAAAAGACTCATCAGGGAAGCCATAGAAATAGAGAAGAATAAAACCGTTAACAGAGAAGAAGGGTACCACCTTAGCAACACGTGGAAGAGCCTACTACGAACCGTCACGGTCAATGGAGCGGAAACTTCACGGTTGGATGCACCAGGGGCGTATATAAGAAGAATGTCGGACCATGGAGAATCAGTTCAGTTATCCTGAAGAAGCTGTCAGTATGAACAGCGAAACGTCGAGCGAAAGTTTTGACACACGGCGAAACCCGCAAGAAGCTGTTAGTTATAAATGAAACTATCAACTTCATTGCTGCCCAATTGATTACCTTTCAAGAAATCTTCTATGACCTTTTTAGGTATAAATTAGGAGTAGTTTTTAGTGTAGTTATTCAGTTCAGTGTTCTGCTGATGATGACAGCTTTGCTATCGAAACGTACGTCCAGTTTAGTCCAGTTTGTGGTGAGGGGTCCAGGAGAAGTTTACATTTTATACATTGCTTTACTGCAACATGTATGTTTCACAACATTCGCACTTGTCTACTATATCAGGAAACTGCGCTACAAAAAAATAGTAGCTTCTTTTGATATTGAATAGCTGCTATAAAATAACAGTTTACTTCGTAGCCACCCATCACTAGGAAGTACTGGTATTATAACGCTATTTCGTATTAACGCACTGTAAATTTATCAACACCGGTATAAGTCCTTCTGGTTTAATTATTTGATTCTTTTTTTGATATATGCGAAACTTATTATACATTCCAATAAATAAATTGCGAATATTCATGATAAATCTCCATTGTTACGAAATGCTATACCTACTTACAACAGTACCTCATGTAATATACGGCGAAGACACGAGACTTGGCAACAGAAGACTCACACGATATAATAAATGTTCCATAATAACATTACTTGCCCGTCCCGACCCAATACGGCGACGAATGGAGCCTGTACAAGAGAGAAAGAGAGATCAGCGTTTTAATGGACACCCCAGGCGAGGGTGGTCGATCGCGTAGGCGCTGTAACTACCGCTGGAGCCGACCCTGCCTCCGGCGTCAAACCACTGCTCCCGATGTATACTTACCGCTTCTCTTATACGCGGTAAGCGCTGCCGGCAGTTCTCTTATAATTCCTTTTTTTTTCTCTCTCCGTTTCCTTACCTGTGTTCATTGGGTTGTGGTACTCGATTTCTCATGTTTTTATTCTAAATCGGTGTATACGTATATGTACACAGTAAAAAAAAAAATTAAATTAGCTAGCTCAACGGATGAAATTTAAATTTGAACAAAAGAACAATTAATCTCAGAGTTACCCTCGCGAATTAAAACTTGAATCTAACCACGAAGAGTAAATTGTGAGTGAATGAAATCTGATTTTCTTAAATACTCCAAAAATTTGAAAAGGTTTTAATTAAAAATCAAAGAACAGAATTTTTAACCCAAAGATGATAAGTAACAATCAAAATTTATTTTATAAAATGGGTAAAATTACAAAATGACAGAAAAAAAACCGTGAACTGAAGATTCTGGCCAAAAATAAAAAACTGCACTTGTTTCTAAATTACAATAGTACAATGCTGTTTCCTATACAAAGCAAAGGTTTAGTTTGTTCAGGAAGATAATCCTAATTCTACCAATACAATCCACGTGGTTTTAACAAAATAAATTATTATTATTATTATTATTATTATTATTATTATTATTATTATTAAAATAAATTCGTGTACAAACACACGAAATAATACAAAAATGAAAACTAAATGCAAGAACAAAGCTTTTACTCACCTAACCGAGGTGATAAATAAAAAAAAAAATAAATCTATCTTCTTGCACGAAAATAATAAATAATCTTATATCTATAATGTTCACACATCAATATAATAACAATTATTATAAAATGAATTCCTTGATTGGCTATATCTAAAAAGACAATTTATGGGAATAAAATTACTATATCAAAATGAAATACAAAATGGCAAACAATGATACCGAAAAATACGTGTACTCACGGTAACAGTCGACCAAGGAACTGCCTGACAAAACTCTACAACTGCTGTTACGCGTTGTGTGTACTCCACGTATCTTACTTTTGTCCTTTAATTTTGAGCCTTTAGTTTTCAGCTGTGACAGCCCTAGGTTGGAGTTCTGACGCAATTGATGTCCCTTTGTACTTTAGTTATTCCATTTCGTTCTTGTTGTTCAAATAGAACAGTCCTTAGTTAGTTTTTTTTTTTAAGTTCATATATTCCTGACGCTGTGGAAGTTTCGAGATGCGGTTGCCGCTTTCTTTTTAGCGTGTACTTCAGACAGACCGGACTGGTATCACGAGTGTTCTGTCAAGTTATGGTATTTTACTAAAGTATTAGGATTTATCGTATACCAGAGTCTTTCGTTTGTCGAGTTTCCTGAATAAGTTTGGGGTACAAACTGCTGTGGTCCGGCACTCTGGGATTGTAAATTCAGTGATATTAGAGATCAATTTTTGTCCGCGCTGCGGGAGGAATCTCTCAAATGTTAATTTTTATTTAATTTTAAGAAAGAATTTAATAGTTTTGTTCGAGTATTTTAGTTGTTCAGTTGTGTAAAGTTAATTTCATTTATTTGTACATTTTGCGTACTCCAGTATTGTATTTAGTTTATATGCTAGTATTTTCTTTGCGATGCGTTGCGGCTTCATCGCACGCAGATGTTGTAAATTTCATATATATGACAGTGTTACCTTGAGGCCCGGCAGTTACCAGATTGACGAGCGCGAGTTCTGTTTAGTTTTAGTTTTCTTGGTTACCGTTTTTGGTAATTCATTTTAATTTTAAGATGTAGTTCGTTGTTTTGAAATTTTAAAATCGTCCATCTAGCAACTCAGTTTATTAATAAGTGTTATATCGTTGTGCACAATTTTTATGTAAGGCTCTTTAATAATTTTCGTTTTAGAAGTGATCGCGTTTAGAGTTTAAATTTTCCGTTTTTTTTTTGTAGTTTTCAAATTCATTGGTATTTTAATCACCTCGGGGTAGGTGAAGAGAAGCTTAGAGCTTGTTTTTTAAATTTCATTTTGATTTTGTTTGTTTCTCCACGTTAATTGAATTAAATTTTAGTTTGCTTTGAATTTTTGAGACCACGTGAATTTTTTGTGGTGTAAGAAATTCCTTCTATAACGAATCCACCATTTTGTTTGCTAAAGGATTTGCATTGTCCTTTTTAATTGTAAATTCACGAAGGGGTTATTTTAATCCAAGACCTTCAGTCTTAAGGTTTTTTCCCCAGTTGATTGTAATTAAATGTTTTTTTTTTTTTTTCTTTTTAAACAATAAATTTAATGATTGTAAATATCATTTTAAAATTACAGTTCTTTTATTTTTTGAATCAACCATTTCAATTTTTGGGGATTTTAAAGAAAGTTAAATTTTACAAACGCCCACTATTACTTTTCATGAAAGTTACTCTGAGATCTAAGAATCTCTGCGCCCTTTTAAATTCATATTTGCTGAGCTAGCTAAATTAATTTTGTCATTTTTAATTTCTTTTAACTTATATGCTTGGACAATCAGTTCACAGCAAAACGTTTCTGGGTATTCAGGATTTGGACCTTGGCTGTTTGGATACATGCCCTTCATTTGAGAAACCCTCATTTACACGTGAGGTAGGCGTTTTTTTTTGTAATACTCTACCGTCCAAATTTGCCAACGATATACCAGGTCAGATATTATTTTGGGTATTTGTGCCCAATTAACGGAACTTATTGAAGTCAGTAATTTTCTGTAGTCAAATTTATATAGAGATTAATCAGTGTCATAACGGCATCTTGCCGGAGTTTTGAAGTCAGTTGTAATAGTACATGATTTTGACCTCGAGTCATGGCTACGGCCTCGGTCGTTTAATTAGTTGTTAGCAGTAAATAGAAGCTTAATTATACATATATTGTCCCTCTTCAATCACTCCTAACTTTGTTGGGACTTCCAATCTTTTTATATAACGCTGTCAATTGAAGACAGTTTAATTAAATTCCAACTGGAATATTGTAGAACATTGTGAGGTAACGGCATTTGCGCAAATCCCTGAGCTATTAGCGAATTATTAATTTTATGTTAATTAAATTGCTGAGACTATGTGCGATAGTCCTTAAATTGGTCTGTCCTTGTTTTTTTTTTCTGCCATTTCTTAGCAAAACATTGAATAATAATAAATGTTATGAACTTAAACTTCAAGTTGTGCTTTATTTGATATTTACTATTTTATGTGTGCCCTGAATATTGAGTTGGTCCGGATTATTTTATTTCATTTTATTTTTGTGAACTTTTAGAACCTATTACTGGGGCAAATAGTCGCCGTGCTGCCTCTGCTAGATTTCCACGTTGGCTAGTGGGATGATTCCTGGATGAGCCTGTAATTTTTTTTGTTTACGACGTGGTGGCGCTAAGAGTCTTTTGAGAAATTTCGTTTACCCACGTCATCTCCTTCTGGGCCAGCGGCACCAGCGCTCCATCCAAGCAGCGTAAGCTTCAGATAGGTTTGTTTTTAATTAAGCCACCTCTTAGCGCCTTAAAACTAGGTAGCACTGCGTACAACGCAAACGCACAATTTACCGACAAAATCTAGTAAAACAAACATTAAATAGAATAGCAAACGCTAAACATCTTAAAGAAAGGAATTAAATTAAAAAAAAAAACTAAACACTTAATAAAATAAATTAAACAGTTAACTCTAACTAAAATTTATACAAACTAAAATTAAATTGGGAAAAATTCTCGGTACAAAGATTCAGCAGTTTTTAGCAAATCAACAACGCAATCATTTTAGCTACACTACTGCATATACCCAATCGAGGCTTGGCTGACTAATACTCGCTAGCGAACTGTATCCAACGTCTTCACTCTAGCGATAATCCTCATTGACTGTACATTTTTAAACTTTTCGGGCAAAAATTGCATGAAAAAGTATTTATATCAAAATACGACAACGCTGTCTAACGTTTTCCATAAGATTCATACTATTTACTGAGGTGCGAACGGACTATTATAGCATTATACACCTGTAACTAACGGCCTAACAAACTGTTCAAATCGAACACGGCTCACTGCGATGTTACGCAAGGGCCGTAGATTGTAAACAAGCGCGTACTACCCGTGTCTGTAGGTCCGTACGGTGCCCGTCTCTTCCTTTGTGAACGTTGTGCCGGCTTTGTGACCGCTCGTGTGGGTGCCATTCACGGACGTTCCTATTAATAATGCTCTTTATCTGGGCGCGTCGGAGCCGCTACCTCTCGCTGTGCGGAGGAAAAGGGATGGACGATTTGGTATATTGCATGCCGTACGGGTATTCCGTCGCGCTGCTATGCTTTTCGAGCACTTTGGAATTCGAAAGAGAATCGACGGTAACTCAACAAATTGGTGCTACACTTTCTAGATTGGGAGATATTGCTGTGTTGGAGATGGTGATTGTTATCTAATGTCTACTATCGGAATAAACAGACAATAGAGGAGATTGACTCTTATTAATAAATTTGTAAATTATTAAGTTAAATTAGTTTTTATAAGGACACTTATACACATAATACACAATAACTTTTTTTGTAATTTGATTAAATTTAGAAAATTCTCTTTAAAAATGAAAACCACATACAATAACATTGATCTGCTGGATCAGAGAGGGAAACTTATCCTCCACAAAATATTGCTTCTCAAGCGTCGAAAACATGTTCCATCTTGCGTAATACACTGCGAATGGTGGAGGAATGGTGCCTTTCACAAGGACTCTCAGTTAATCCACAAAAAAAAAGAAACAAGTTCGTTCGTTCGAGGAAACTCAATGACCTAGGCGGCACTAGCCTCTTTGGGTAGGAGCTACAATTAACCAGAGAAGTAAAGTATCTGGGTGTTATACTCGACGCAAAACTGAGCGGGGAAAATCACTTAGTCGAAAACAACCATCCGGGCTATGGAACTATTCTGGCGCTGCAGGAGAATTGCTGGTAAAATCTGGGGACTAAAGCCAAGGGTGAACCATTAGCTATATACTGCCGTCATAAGACCAGCGATAACATACGGGGCAGCAGTCTGGTGGAGGAGGCCAGAAGTGTCTTCCGCAGTGAAGCTGTTAACCGCTGTCCAGAGACAGGCACTGCTGGGAATCACTGGTGCAATTAACAGCACAGGGACCGCTTCTATGGAGACCATTGTGGGCCTCCGCCCGCTGGAACTTTATGTGAAAGGGGAGACTATGAATTCAGTCCTTAGACTGAAAACCAACGACTTGTGGCATCCCAACACTAGGGATGGAAGGCACACTGATACTACGGGTACGATACTAGACGGGCCATTGATGCAAATGCCCACGGACAGTATGGCATCCGAGATTATCTTCACTGAAAAGATGAGAATCTCCATACCGAACAGAGACCAGGTACGTAGTGATATCACTGCTTTTGATGGTTCACGGACGGATCCAAATCTATCCAGGGTACACTTTATTTATCCCAACCCCGTGTAAAAGGTACTACACGAGGCTACCTATTCTAAGTATTATATGGATTCCATAACAATTGAAATGTTCCTACTCTAACTTAAATAATTTCAATATGATTCTTAATAACAAAAATATAATACAGTAGCCTCGCAAGTATATTAATACTACTTTATGTGAAATGTGATTCATCCACATAAATCAGTTGTTATTAAATACGCCCATGGAACGATTATCGTTATCTCCCACCATTCGCCAAGAACACTGATTATATATAATATACTTATATAAAATCAATGGCCAAGAAGTAAGAGAAAATCATGGCAAAAACTTTACTCTGGAAGGATCAGGGAAGAAATTCTCCAGGGCACAGGAGCCGGTATTTGTGGACCGAGCCCTAACCAAAGGATAGCATGGGGAAGCATGCGACGGTCTTCCAGGCAGAGGTATTCGTCCTTGCAGCTTGTGCAGAAATGATTGCAAAAGGGGGCTACATGAGGAGGAAAATAAGTATAATGACTGACAGCCAGGCTGCTATCAAGGCAGTCTCGAACCCTGTAATTAAGTCAAAACTAGTTAGAGACTGCAAACAATCCCTCAATGCACTGGCACGAGACTACACGGTGTCTCTGATTTGCTGATTTGGGTGCCAGAAAATAAGGATATAAAGGGCAATATAATAGTCGACAAACTAGCCAAAGAGGAGACACTTCATAGGTCTAGAGCCCGAGAGGGAGGACTCTGCTTTGGGAGGGAGATTTGGACTTGGTTAGATAAAGAAAATTTAAGGAATTGGAGGTCGACTGAAGGTCAACTCCATACTAAAGCACTAATAGGGGATGACGATGCTATACTCTCTGATAACCTACTCAGACGCAGCAAGAAAGAAGTTAAAACCATTACCGGGCTGGTAACTGGACACTTTCCCCTGAAAAGGCATCTACACTGTAAAAAAATACAGTAATTTTGCCTTGGTAAATCAGGAATATTACATGTAATAACGTTGTGAATTTACCACAATAAATCATGTAAATTTTGTTTTCACGTTTTTTCTAGGATATTTATCTTGGAAAAAGAAATTTCGGTAAAATTCATAGCTTTTTCATGTAAGTTTAAGATGTAACAAAAATTCAAAAGGAAAATACAGGAAAAACATGTACAATTTCGTATTTACTCTCAAAATTTACTTAAAAGTGTAAAATTGACATTTTTTTGGGGTATTTAGCGCACTTTAAAGGAATTTTACTAGTGAACTATTAATTTTGCTGTAAAAATATGAGGATATTTATTTGTTTTTACTGGAATTTTCGAGTAAAACTATAGATATCATGGAAAATACGAAATTCATACGCCGCAATGTGATTGGTTATTGGATTATTTATCTGTGAGCGTAGGTAATTCTATTCGTTTGTCGAACTGCACGACACCGGACACAAAATGGATTTCAAGAATGTAAAAGTAATAACTACCGCCAAGAACTACGGGAAAAGACTCATCAGGGAAGCCATAGAAATAAAGAAGAATAAAACCGTTAACAGAGAAGAAGGGTACCACCTTAGCAACACGTGGAAGAGCCTACTACGAACCGTCACGGTCAATGGAGCGGAAACTACACGGTTGGATGCACCAGGGGCGAATATAAGAAGAATGTCAGATCATGGAGAATCAGTTCAGTTATCCTGAAGAAGCTGTCAGTATGAACAGCGAAACGTCGAGCGAAAGTTTTGACACACGGCGAAATCCGCAAGAAGTTGTTATTTATAGAATATGAATACACGCAAAATGACAAAAGTTATAACTATAACATTCAAGGATCCGCATTTATAATCTTTGAGACATGAAGATAAATGTCCTATCATGGTTAATTATTCCGGCTTGTACTTCTGTATCTCTCCGACTGTAGTGTCATGGGGAAATATTTCAAAAATCCGCTTAATTAGGTCGTAAATTTGTTACGGCGGCGCGTCAGAATAGGATCCCACGATTGAAAAGGCAGATAACGCGACTCTAAGGACTAGCATCTCCCACTAATAGGTGAAAATCAATCACGGCCGCATGTGAGTGCGGTAAGGTGTTCTTATTAAAATCAATTTTACTTCATACGCGGTATATACAGACTGGCGCACTAGTGTGTGGAAGCTATACAGGGTGTTCAATGTAAGTGGTTCATTAATACTGTTATTTACTTACATTTGAGATTTTGGCACCAGTATCTGTTCGATTGGAACTACAAATGTGAAACACTTTAACCAAAATATTACTTCCGGGTGACCGGAAATGAACGTCAACATCCTCATGCAAGCACACGTACAATAAGTAATGATCTGGGTATCAGCCAAACTTCAGTATCGAGAACTTTGCGAAAACATAAATTTCATCCATTTCATATTCAATTCGTTCAAGAACTTGATGCCGGTGATTTTCAAAAACATTTAGAATTTGCGGAATGGGACTTTTTTCAATTATCTGTTATTTACTGACGAGGCAACCTTTCACAAAAATGGCTATGTAAACCGAAATAATTTTCATTGTTATGACACAGCAAATCGCCATTTCATAAGACCATTAGATCACTAACATCGATGGTCTATAAATGTTTGGGAAGAAATAGTGGGATCTCATTAGATTGGACCATATTTTTTTGAAGGGCATGTTGACCTATTTTATTAGAAGATGTTCCATTCAATATTTATTTAATTTGTCAATCAATACATCCATATTTCCAGTTATTTTTAAGAGCTCAACCGTGGTATCTGTTCAAAACGAAAGACTGCATTGTCTGTTGAACTATATAGACCCATATCTGTGTTAAATGAATTTTCAAAAATATTGGAAAGAATTGTTTTTGACAGAATGACTATATATTTAGATAACCATGCTGCATTGAGTGCGACCCAGCATGGTTTCGTGGTGGATTTTCAACTGCTACTGCCACATGCAGTTTTGTTGACGCAATCTATAAGGCTATTTGACAATGGGATGTATACTACTGGATTATTCTTTGACCTTACGTCGGCGTTTGACACTATAGAGTTTCTTCTAGAAAAGCTTCATTTCTTGGGCATTAGAGGGAAATTGCTTCAATGGTTTCAATCGTATTTAACGGAGAGAAAAATGATTATTAAACTAAATAATGTGACATCCAGTGAGTATCCAATCCAGCATGGAGTGCCGCAGGGTTCGGTGCTCGGGCCATTATTGTTTATAATCTTTACAAATGACTTACCTGAATATGTTAACCCTGATGGGCTGGTGGTCTTTGCTGATGACACTTCGATGCTTGTGGTCTCTCATGATAAAGATACTCTTTTATTCAAATTGGGACAAGTTTTGACCGCATTTAGTGAATGGTGCTATGCGAACAGCTGTTGTTCAATACTAGTAAGTCGGCATGTGTTAAATTGTATAAACGCAAGGCTGCGAATATTAGCACACTCACTTTTCCGAATGGTGATGTGTTGAATATTGTGGACAATATAAAACTGTTAGGCACGTACTTAGACGAACATTTGACTTGGAATACTCAAATTGATTATGTGCATATTGCGCAAAACTAAATAGTGCTTACTACGCAATTTTAAAGTTGAAGTCTCTAACCTCCATGTAGACTCCATTATGTCAGTATATTACGCTTTACTGTACTCCATCCTCTCTTATAATACTGTTCTGTGGGGTAATTCTTCAAATGTTGGACGTGTTTTTTAGTTTACCAAGATCCATCAACAACAAAAGTAAACATGATGGATCGGATTCTTGACGCATTTCGCACAATAAATGGCAAATGAATGTTAATGAATCATTTTTAACGCGATTGCAAGGTTGTGTTGAACAAGAAGGGGGCTATATCGAACATGAAATGAATGTAATTTTGTTTCTGTTATATGTTATTTGATTTTATTAAATTACTATATTGCTTTTAACAGGAAAAAATCTAGAAAAGTTGTTAGCTATTTTGGGACACATTTTTATCTACACTAATATTATTTTAGTTATTATAATCGTTCCACAATCTAATTTTTATGAATAAATATCTCATTCGTGTAATTATTTCTAAAAATGTTGAATTAACTCAGGAAGTATAAGTTTTAGATATACCCTACTCCTAACAAAAATGAAAGATCATAAAAAAGTGCATATGAAAAAATAAAAAAATGTAGAGTGTTCAACTTAAAATAACAAAGTAAAAGCCGTTTAAATATTACAGAAATTCATTGCTTCTGGAGACCACCTTGTATAATTTTATCAAATAAAATTCAATTCATAAAAAAATATCTAAGCTTTCCTAAGCTACACAGTAAATTTTATACAGTTCAATTGTTAATGATAATGCCGGGAAAAAAATGTTAAATGAACACGTGCATTTTGAAAATTTTATGTAAAAAGTCAAATAACTTGGCAACCTTGCATTCGAAATTTGAAACGAACATATGTATTTTGTAACATTCATTACAGCAAATAAACATCATGCCTAAAAAAATAAGTATGGTTGCATTTGAAAATATTAAGTTGAGTACGGTCCTGGAAAACTGATACACCACGTGAACGTGAAAATATATTTAAAACGTGCACTTTTTTCCATGTCATGTAGGATGCCCACATTGAAAAATCTTTTATGAGAGATGTTAAAGTCAATATCGACCGATATCGGACTCACCCTGTATTGAACGAAAATACTATTTATCTGTTAACAATATCTTTTCAATTACATTAGTAGAACTAAATGCTCTATTTAATTACATATAAGCCTATAAAAAGTGTAATAATAAGTACGTGACATAGAGGTCGACACTAGCAAGTTAGTCAAGTAGATGTTACTGTAATGTATGTTGTTATCATGTGCACTTGTAGAAAATAAATAAATACTATAATAAGTAAATAATTGTGTCATATCTTCATATACATATATAGTTGCCACAAAGGCCTATATACAGACATTATTACAAAAAGTATTTATTGTGTAACGACTTGGCAAATATTTCTAATTAACATGCAATATTTCCACTAAAATATGAATTTCTTTCCGATCAATAGATAAGTAGAGTTATTTTTGTGTATGTGCTTCCAAATATATATTTACCTTGTGTTCATTGCAGAATTTGGATTTAAGTTTAGATTTAGACAACTTGATCCATTTCTTTAGTTGCACTTATTCCAGGTTCAATGGAAGAACAATTTAACTATTTTAGTTGTAATTGAATTGAATCTTGTGATCCTCTTGTCTTGATGTTAGGTGCATACATATGTTTCATTTATACGCTGCTTTATATTGTTAGGAGAGTGAAATATATATATATATATATGTATAAATTTTAGGACTTGTGGGGGCATTGTGTGTGTGTTTCTGAATTTAGGTTTATATAATATAATTGCATTTCTTTTGAAATAGAGAAACCAATAATTTTAAAATCAGGAAAAAAACATTTTTATTTTTATTACAAGGTAACTATTTTATAATATACATGTTATAGAAGTCACAATGCTTAACAATTCATTGTTTTCTGGTGATATTGCAGACATTATATTTTTTGCAAGGATATATGATTGTTATAAGACTACTAGTAATGTCAGTACGTTGTTTTTGTATTATTTTTGTACTCAAGAGGGTACATAAATATAAATATAAATAAATAAATCGACTCTTCGTTATTTATAACAGGATGTTTGAGCAAGCTTCGAATGACAACAAAACAAATTTTGGATATATTTTTAATATTACTTAAGAGAATTGTCAAAACTTGATTGATTGACATTGAGAAAACGATATACCTACAAGCCTCTCTGTATAAGCCAAACAATTTTTCACTAAACTAATCCAATCGATACGTACTTCTATTCATCCACGAAAAACTAATGGCAACAATAAGTGAATTTATAAAAAACGCATGTGAATAATAAATAATGCCGTTCTTTTTTTAAACGATTAAACTCAAACATCGGCCATGTTTCCTTGTTTGCCGTTAGAACGCCTGTCTGACGGACATATCCGCGATTCGCACACACCAAAGTCTCAGTTAACAGTGTCTCTCTATCCTAATGATGGGAACACGATGAGCCAGTCAACCGATCGCGTTTTGCGCTTGCAGCCGTTTTGAGTTGCGCTCCTGCGAGTAAGCGCGTCAGAAGACGCGTTGGTCAACTCGCTAACAGGATCGCATGATTTTCAGTTGGTTCCTGGGATCGGGCGCTTCGTCTACATTCTATACACTGTCGTCTGACTTCTGACAGCCGACGAAATCGGTAAAAGGCGGTAACATGCCACAAGTTTACCGCGCAATTTGGCATTGCAAGTATTGTTTGTGTTGTTGCAGCCAGCGTTTGATTCTAAAAAGATATTACTGTTGGTTTTGCTACAGGCAACAATGAAAATATGATATCAATATTTTTTTATTTAAGATGGAATGCCGACAGGACTTCGTGTTAGGCGTTAAAATTTATTGGATGCGTTTTCGGTTTGTATAATAAAATCGAATTTTTCAAGATTTCAATATTTCCTCATTTAAATCATGACTTCATCAGGAAGCATCCCAGCACAACATTTTAATAGAATATTAGACAATGTACGTATATAATAAAATGTAGTAAATATATAATTATGTAGTACTTACAGTTTAAGGAAAATAATAAAAATTTAATTATCTTTTAGCAAATATTTGTCGATATGGGAGCTAACTACATATTTTGTATGTAAAATATTATCAAAGTTTATTGATTTTTTTTCAATTATTATTAATGGACTGACAAAAAACTGTCATAAATCAACGCAAAATTGCATTAACAAAATAACGTGTTATTGAACAAAATAACCCCCAGTGACCAACTATATTTATTTCATATTTTATAAATATTTAAAAAATATTAAATCTTTCTTGAATATTAGTTATATTAATATAATATGCATAAAATATATTATAGAAACTATATTAGGAAAACACTTAAAAAATATGTATGTTATGTAGCATTAATAATATTTTATTGCAAATGTTTTCTCAATATATTTTTCATAACTCTGCAAGAATATTTTGCTTTGTATTTCTGTAAATATTTATTTCATATAAAAAAAAGATTGAATTTTTCCTTTTGTACATTTGGTGCGTAGGATGAATAATATAAGATGGGTAAAATACGCATACATATTAAATAGATATGTACCTATTTAAAATGATAGTTTAAAGATTAAATTAGATAATATATATCTAATATGATTTAATTAGTATCTAAGTTGAGCGCTGTAACTTTTTCTATTAATATATCTGCGTTTTTATTATATTTTGTAATATTTGTAAGGTTGCGAACGTCAACACAAACACCTCTATTCATCTACGGTGTCGGTGGTTATATATGATTTAGTATTGTTAATGCGTCTATGGATTAGGTACATAGAATGCATAGGCGCACTGTGCGTATCATCAACGTTCTCATTCGTTTGTCCGTTACATGTTATAGTTTATAATAGTATACGATTAGGGGCAGATAGGGTTTTAACTGGTGTAATTAATGTTGCGGGGTGTGTTTTAGTTTTTGTGGTGTACTACGAGGTAAGGCAAAACTTTGAACATGTCATGGCATTTATAAAGATAATTGGAATGCTCAATATCGCTATGTACAGAAATCGTTTAAATAATATAATGGTAGGAATTTTATGCATCATATATGTACTGCATCCACTAGATAAATTTGCTAGTTGATTTGCTTAAGAGATTCATCTCGGTAGATAAGCGTCACAACCTCAAATAGAGGTTAGAATACGTTGTGTGTTTTATTGTTTGTACGTAGAATGTTTTCAATATATATGAAATAAAGTTAAAAATACGTATCGTAAGTATTAGAATGTAGCTACCACTCCAATTATTGTAAATGCTCCAAATGTATTAGTAAGTGTTGATAATGTTGTACGAATGTTTTATTCATGGATGATCTAATACAATTGGCATTGTTTTAGAGGCCACAAGAAAAACGCCATTGAGAGCGCACTACCGAAGATATGAAAAAAAGCCATAGGGTTGTACCTGGCACCAGCTAAGGCTAGATTCAGTATTTTTCATTTTTATGGCTTATTCAAATAAAATGATAATAAATACGTTTTTTTTATTTAGAACATTTCAATTTAAAAAAATAGTGATTAATTTGATAAACACTTCAGTACGCCTTAATAAGATGCCCAGAATTATTGATTATTAACTTGTACGGTGAGTGGTGAAAAAACAAGTTCTTGCCTTTTAGACAACTCTATGTATGTTTCAACTTTTCGTTATCGACGTTATACATTCTAAATAACCAAGAACAATTTTAGTTCATTTTGACAAAATAAATAGACTGCATAAAAATCTCAATTTTCTATATAATAAATATTTACACATATTTTAGAAAAAATATTGCGCTTACATTAATTTGAAAATATGGAATAAATATTTTAATTGAATATTTTATCTATATTTAGAAAAAAATATGAAAAATATATTCAAAAATCTCACGAAAAATATTTATAAAATAATATTTTTAAAATACATATGTAAATTTCTGGCTGTTAGGGTATAGATTTAAAAATTTCTCGGAAATGCGTCATGCAATTGTTTTTGCGTATATTGCATATTAATCAGCGTTAAAAACCCTAATACTTTACTAATTTAATCTACTTTCTAGAATCAATAATAACAGAGATAGCAATGGTGCGCACTTTTTTGGATCAGTCTATATACTGCTACGAATATGCATTTATGTTTCACAACATTCGCACTTGCCTACTGTATCAGGAAACTGCTACAAAATAGCAGTTAGCTTCGTAGCAACCCTTTACTAATTTGTATATCTTTTCAGAAATGTTTTTAATTTAGGGTTTAGCAGTTTGTATAAAGGAATGTCGATGCAACAAATGCTTGCAAGAAGTTTTCATAAAACTTGTCGAGCGAAATATTTTGCTGTTTTTTTGTTGCGTAACGTGTCACTTTTGTTCACATTTTAGAGTTTTTGAACAAATATTGCACATTATTTGCGTATCAATAAAAATAACATCATTTCCTCTGGGAAACTAGGTTCCTCAGGGGAAATGACGCCACATACATAGTCCGTAGATATGTTGAGTGTTATGGGTTACGATAAAACAAGAACCTTGGATTTCAAAACAGTATATGTAGTCGTATTGTACATAATTCACTGATGATTCGTAATGTGGTAAGTGCTTGTGCACGTTTTATACGTATATTTTTATTATAATTTAAATTAAATAAAAAATTGCATGTGTACACCGCTGGCATGTGTATCAAATTTGCCACGACGAATCATAACACAATCGATATAAGAATAAGCACTTTTTCCTCCTTGTATTTAAAATCAATGATTCAAATTGTAACACCACCTCAAAGACAAACACATAAAAAAAAAAGTCACCTGCTTCGTCGATTTCCTCCGCGCACAATCTATCAATAATAAATCACGGTCTACGGCGTCTTAAACGTTAAATACCTTGAAAACCTTGAGTAATTTATTAACATGATCGATGGGCGAGTTCCATCGGTAAGTCACGATCTACTTGCTCCACGTCTTCCGCCCACAAACGTTGCTAGTTGCTTCGATTATAAATGGCGGTGGCACCGTCATGATATTGGCTCATTATCTGTGAGACACATGTTATAATATCTAACGCTATTAAAAGTATCCCCACGATATAGTAGTAGTGTCCATGTATAGAAGGTTGAACCACTTTCCGAAAGACTGAAAGGTCGGTAGAGCTTTTAAGGTATCCATTCAGCTATGAGCAAGTCACGGATTAGGAGTACTTATACGATGTAATCTAGCTCCGGTAAGTATAGACGCAGATTTCGTTGGTGAAGACTAGCTGTGTGTGTGCATGATATGGAATGTCAGATAATAATGTGTCTGGGAGGTGTGTTCGTCAATCACGTTGAAATTTAGACGTCACATTTTAATTGCTTGTAACAATGAAGTATTTTGAAGTAAAAGAGATTGGTACTGTGAGCAATACAACGTTCCGTTTTGGCCGATGCTCACCACTGGATTAACTTCTGCAGTAACGCGTAGTTAATTCGTGGTTTCTCCAAAATAGCGCTTAGGTAGCGGCACGAAATAAAGCGGGTTCCGAAACTTTCCTTTGCCAAGCGGCTTAATCGCTGTGTAGTGCGGTATA
>RXPK01001327.1:0-126703 GCA_004143645.1 Protaetia brevitarsis | reverse complement strand
GACAGGGATCAACTGTTTGACTACCGCTCGGGGAGTCCGGGTTTCCTAAAGGATTTGTAAAACGTAATTGGTTCAGCTGGCGTAGACATGTTGAAACTATCAATTCCTCATCAGTACCGACGGCCAAACCTGAACGCGTCCGATTGAGCTCCCCTTGTGCTGGAGCGGGCGGCAAGCCAGAGTCGGCGGGGCTGTCGCCGCTTATGCATGATTTCTTAGTTCACCTCTGAACGCTTTCAGCACCGATATTGTGTCGTATTCGGTTTGCGGTTTACGTTCCGTGTCGTTCTCGGCTTACCATAAACCTGTTAAACCTTTCGCTAAGTCCCCGAGGTATTAGCTTTGTAACAAGCAAGCAACGTGGAGGCGGGCGTACCGTGTCGGTATGCGTGACTCAAATTGAGAAATATGTCCGTATAAATGATATTAAGCAGTTTAGCGCTGTGCTTTGATTATGTATGTATTATTTGTTTTAGATTAGTTTAAATATCAGAGGGATGATATAATACGAAACGTACTGCGTCTTAAATTATTTGTTCGCATTTTTTTTTCTAAAATATTTAAATATGGGTCATGCATTAGTTTGATGCCAAATGAAAATCTACTAAAAATACTAGCCTCATCTGTGACAGTGTAAAATACAATTGTCATTTGTCAAATTGTTTCCAGTTATCTGTCATTTCGGATTTTATCCGGACCGATTTTATTGCTTTTTCCGCGTAGTTTGATAAAACATTGCCGTGAAACCCCAGTCGAACCATGCGGCTGGTATACGACAACCGTTTACGATTTTTGTCGTGTCGTATTGTGTGTAATTATGCATTTAAAGTAATGTTTTACCAGACTACACGGAAAAAAGCAATAAAACCGGACCGGATAAAATCTGTATCGTGTGAAAGACCTACTCTGACAGGAAATTAGAACTATCAACGTATTTGTGAAATTTTAAAAATTCCCTTAAGGTAAGTTTTTCGTGACAAAAATAAATAAGTTTTTATTCAATTCGCTCATCACTTCTACCTGACGCTGTGTCGTCGTTGATCAAGTTTCATCGTGTTCATTGGCATTTGATCTTACATAACTTCAAAAAAATTAAAAATTGACTTTGTTTAAAATGTACAGCGCTGGTTATTACCAGCATATATACTTAAACCAACCAAATCTATTTTGTTAAACATATTTTCTTTGAAACAAGCATGCCCATTGTTGTTTTAAATATATGCAAAAAATATACACTATTGATTGAAACAAAATATTTAGTGAGAAAGTTTACCAAGGTAAAGTCAGGTAAGTGTGTAACCGGGGCAAATGTGTAGTTTGGCTATATTTATTTTTAAAATTGAAATACGGGCGTCCTCTTGTTATAATACTAATGTAGTAAACTTCATACTAGTTTTACAAACAAAAGTTCGCATCTCCTAACGTGTAATAATTTGAATATCTTGTGAATATATCATACCTTATTAAACAGGCATCAGTTTAGTATTACACTCTTGGCCGAATTAATAGATTAATAGATAATGCTATTAATATATAAAATGCGGAACGATTACACACTTGCTCCATTTTGCTGGGTAAGTGTGTAGTATTGACAGTGTTTAAAATTTCTTTTTTTTTTCTAGTAAACCGTTGATAATTATAAAAGGTGTATCTATTGAAGGCTTTCAACTGAGCATATGTTACGTCTATGTGTAAAATTTATCAAAATGTCTTATTATGTGAACAGTGTTACATTTTCTTCGCACTATGCAATTTTTACTACACACTTACCTGACTTTACCTTATATCATTTAGAAATTATTTAGATCAGTATGGTTTTAACACAATGCTATAATTCAACTTTGTAAAAATGTTGGATTGGTTCAATTACTTTCATATTGTTGAGACCTCGGTTAAGACAACATCGGTACTTTGTTAACTTAAACAAATTTGCAAAGATTGCAATCTTTTTACAGTAAGAAATTAACAAATTAATGTATTTCTGCTAATAACTGTAATAATTAAGGGGAATTTTCCCCAAGAAAAAAAGAGAGAAATATATAGATTCGAGCGATATAATCGACGATATTTGAGAAGAACGTTAGTCTGCTAAGATCTTGGACATACCTCAAAATTTACGAATTGCTGTTTCTGAAGCAAAAAGGCTAATGTTAAGACGGGCGTCAACATAGCAATAATAATTGTATCCACCAACTGCCAACATCCCTCGAGATTTACGTATTGTCGTTAATGATGTCAACAAACAAACCCTCAAACTAATAAAATTTCATTCATTTTATATAAAAAGCGATCATATTATTTTGTTACTTCTAGTTTATAATTTTAACAAACCCATTAATTTCACTTAAACAATAAATACTCTTCAATTAACAAAGAAGTGTTCAAACTACCTTTTTTCCAAACCTAGCCCACACTTTTGTAAAAAGGTTCTGTGATCTAAGCATTATTATTATGGCGAAGTTTTCTACCATAGTTACGTTCAATAGGTATATGTAATACAGCCATTGTTGTAAAGATGGCGCTTCTCCTATATCACTCAAACACAGTTATAAAAAAATGATTTGGTGCATTTATCGGAATAATTTGTTTGAAATAAAAAAGGAGAACGCGGTAACCTCAATTAAATATTTAGTAAAGTGAAGCACAATATACATATATTTTATTTAAAACAAAAATATTGTTACTATAAAAAATATACAGGGTGTATCAAATAAAAAAGTAAATTTTGCTTGGGTGTTAACTACACGACATATAAAGCACAAACCCGCCGAAACCGGATTTCATCATTAAAAAACAAAAAAAGTCAAATTTATAGCCAAAAATTCTTTAGTCCGGGCCTGATGCAAGGAAACATCATGTTAGCACCCGTTTAAACTTGGTATTATGTATAAATACATTGCACTCATTGAGTATATATTCTTAATGGTATGCCGTAAGTTCATTTAACGTCATGCTGATAAATAAAGGCCCTTGTAAAAATAGAAAAACTGAGGCATTTTAAATTTCTCCTTTTTATAAAATAAACATTCCTTATTTGTTAAGAGCATTCTACGTAAGTCTACAAAGTAGTTACAAAAAAAGTAAATATTTTTTTTTCGCTTGTCGAATCTGAAAGTTAGTTGTTAATAAACGGTCCAACATGATTCTGAGTTAATTCTTTTGGATTTATTTAATCCATAACGCAAAATGAATTGAATCTACTTACACAGAAATAAATGTAGATACAGAAATTTTGCAAACACGCCTTTTTACTATGATGTCGCGCGAAAATGAAGCTATACATTCCTGCGGTTTTGCCGATGCTTCAAGCTTCGATTTTCTTTATATGAAATCATGATGGTCCTGAAAAGGATCGTTTTTTCGGGACGGGAAGAATTTAAATAAAATGTTCGAAGTGGCTTGCACTCCAAGCGACGATCCACACAAAACTAACAGCGGTAAGGGCTAAATGATAGTGGTATGTGGGACTCGGGACAGCATTTAGGTTGGGCACAGGTGCGGCTCTAGCCCACGGCATTTACAAAATATTTTTTTCTCGTTAGTGCTTACAGATAGACCCCCTGTGCATTAAGACTTTTTGATCGTAAATTTTTGCAGCTGCTACATATTATTATATTTACCTCTATATCGGATACACCCTGTATATTTCAAATAAGCAAATAAATCTAATTGTTTCAACAAAATGTGTTGTTCTTCTATGTGTTATTTCTATTTGAGTCAATAAAATTTATTGTCTGAAGTAAATATTCCATTTGATCAATTTTACAAAATTTTATTTGAACTAAACATATATATCTCATTATATCAATGAAATAATTAGTTATTTTAAGTATTACATACATTTGACCCAATAAAACTTTTTATTTGAGCAGAATATTTCATTTGCTTAAATCTGTTAAAGATATTGTTAAAACAAACAAATTTTATTAAAAAAAATATTTACTTCGCCCAACAATATATTTGTTTACCCATATTTAAACAAAGATTTTAGTCAATAGAACTAAAATTTGGTTGAGCCAGAGCTGGTATCGGACCCAACCTCCTTACCTGCAGTTTTCTTTGTAGATTCTCCATGTCACGAAATACTCCAAAGTTTGTATCAAAAAAATTGAAAAAAACTTGGAAAGCCAACCATATATTAAAGGCTATCAAGGCGGTTAAAAATAAAATATTGGGTTTCAAGAAAGCTAGTAGAAATTTTAATGTGCCAAGCTAGACCTTTCAAATATTATTGCGAAGACACAATGAAAACAATTTGGCAGCGGAAGAAGTTGTTAAAACACAACTTGGAAGAAAGACTATATTAGGAAAGGAGCTAGAAGAACAGCTAGTTCAATACATTTTAGCTATGGAGGCTTCATTTTATGGTTTAGCAAGAAAAAATATTCGTAGAATGGCATATAGTTTAGCTGTTTGGAATAAAATACCCCATCAATTCAAAAATGGTATTGCATCAGGACGGACAAAATATTACATTAGAGAAAGTACAATAAAAATTGTAAATATTATTATCAAAAATATCAGTATTATTAGATACATATATTAACAATTAATAGTATGAATTAACAATACAAGTATATACACTTTCTCTATTATACGAGTTAATAAGCACCATTAACAGAAACTTATTATACAGATATTCTCAGGGGTAATATAAAATATATTAAAGGATAATATATTTATATTATAAAGTACAATCTATTTCTCACAGTGTGTGACATAAAAATCTATATGCACCGCGGGTATTAATAGATGTGTATGTCCTCCGATGATTTACAAACCCTCGGTCCAAGTTTTTTCATTATTGATGTGTAGCTTGTTATTTGGTAAGGTTTTGAAAGAAAAATAGTGCTACACAGGTACCTTTTTTTAGTGGAAATGTATTCACAAAAAAAATGAAAGATGATTCGTAAATATAGAAGTGTGACAAAGTCATAGAAGTTGAGAATTTGTTTAATTTCAAATATCACTAATGCGTCAATTATGGAATACAACAGTTCACTAAAACTTTGTTTACATCACGATTTGATTTTGCTTTTAAGTAATATTAATAAATTCTCTCTAATTACATAAACAAAATTTTATGTCACTATAACATATTAAAAGTGTAATCAAATACATCTCAAGCATGTATGTATATACTATGCATCGCTCTGGTGCCTTTATGTTAAAAATCGCTGTAGGTATATTGATATGGTGGTTTTATATTCACAAAGGGGACCATTAAAACGGAAGTAATAAACACATAATTAAATTTGGAATGTTCCTTATTGAATTTCAGAACGCTATTAACACCTGCAAATTATAAACAAAAATGATTTACTAATAGGTATCATGTAATAGTAATGCATTTAAAGGGATTTGCTTTATATCGACCTGATATCTAATATTTGTAGACCGTTTGGTGAAACGTTAACTTGCCTAATAAAACCGACTCTGTAGGATAATGTAACTAATATATTAATCAGATTAAAGAAACATTAAATTAATATTAAACTTATAAACTAACACGAAACTGCTGCAAGTAAAATATTCGCCAACGCCCAATAAACCACGAACAGAAGTTTTCTCATAAAAAACCACAATGTTTGTAAGTGCCTTCGGAGAAGAACAAGGGGATAATCTACGAAAAATGACGTAGGGATTTATAGATCTAAACCGTGTTTGAACGAGGGTGCCCGTTTGACCACTGCAGATTGGCGGGTTTAGCAGTGCAAGCGTGCTCCGACTGTCAATTCATAAATGCCATATGTATCTTATTGTATAGTATATGAATCACCGACTTATAATAGAACCGTTACTAATAAATGTCGAAAATATAAACACATATTTTTGCCTTTACGTACGAATGTCCCCTCCTGGATTATTAAGCCGCCAGAATTCCATGTGTGTGGAAAGAAATATATACGAACAATATATAGGATGTTGCCTGAATGTTAACATGCACAATAATGCTTCGAATCGAAACCGGTTTTATGTTAAACCGGTTTTGGAGGTGGTTATTAAAATCGGTTTTCAAAACCAGTTTTTAAAACCGGGTTTGGAAATCTGTTTTGAAAAGGTTACAATTTTTTTGCAATGACATGTAATAAGGATAAATTAATATTCATAACCTAATTTTGAGAGATATAACTGTAGAGTCGTAAATTATTTAATCGACATTATGCCGTTTTCAGATATAATCCTGAATCTGTTTAAAACAATTAACAACATTTGATGTGTGTCAAGATAGAACAGGCATTTATTGCGTATTAACAATATATTTTTGTATTTAAAATACCTACTGTTGCGATACATACATAAGATGAATCACCAACCATAGTAGATGTAATTATTATTGTATGTACACACCTGTTTGTAAATCCAGTATATAGTTAGGTGTTAATTAATTTGGATCGTAGTACGGTAGTCGTGGTAATTAGATGTATAAATCTATCGTCTGGTAACTTATATTCGAGTATTCTGGGTTTCAACTCTACTTCAAAGGGGTGGACAGGCGTGATAAATAAATGAGTTGGGATCCATAGAGACGAGGTGATTGTTGATGAAAAACCTTCTTTGAAAACTGTTTCAAGTCAAATCAATTAAATCATATTTCTGTAATATGCCCGACATCGAAGGAGATTTTCTTTGTAAATCAATGTATCTACCATCGGCCTAAAAATATATAGAAGAAACGTCAAAATTTTATATTAGAAGAAATTTGCTGTATTAAGATATCTTGGTACAGCAAAAGAAAAAGTTTACGCGTCGCTTGGTAGTAAAGAAAAATACCGTTAAATGCACATTTTGCCATTCAACAACGAAGAACTTTACTTTATCATACCCTCCATAGCCTCCATTACTGTTCAAATATTGAACACTAACTAATTTGTATTGGATTAATAATTAATAATCTAAATGGGGATCGGACAGTGTGTAAGTATCCACAGCTTGTCAAGTACTGAATAAAGTACGGTTTTGTATCGTTGAATAGCATTCCAACTGCGAATAAATAAATGTATCGAAGTGAAGGGGCACAGCTTCGAACACATGGCTTTTTAAAGTGTTAAAATAAAAAAAAACACAATATCATGTTTGCTTGCTTCTCTTTTTTGTTTATTTTTTCTAGACGTTCACAATGAGGTTTTTTTGCGATTACAGCGCAATCTGCTACGAATCGAAAAAAAGTTTCAAACAAAAACTACATACTTGATGGCGTAGAATCCGAATCTGCAATACAAAATGGGGGTTCCCATTTAAGATTTCAAAGTTGTCCCCCCTCCCACTCTGGGAGGTGAGGTGGGGGATCGGGTTTGGCACCATTCAATGAGCCGCTTACATTATAACAAATCTTATTAAGATCTTTTTTTGATTTGATGCAGTGTTTTAGAGATATTCCGTTGTCTCAAGATAAAAAAACTCACCTGTATATAAAAGTTGTAAGTCGGTCTAGGAATGCGTAGTCAAAAACTTTAGATAATGAGCTGAAAATTGTGACTGGTCAATAATTCCCTATAGCCTGACGATTCCTGTTTTTAATTTATCTGGAAAAACTCCCTGACGGAGTGACATGTTTACTAAAAACTAGTTCATTTCTAGTAATGAGCGTGGAGAACTTGCAGTTACACCAAGAAGTCGCTCTCAAAGATGACAACCCTAATTAAGAGGGCAAACTTAGAGAGCGTCTTCTAGGAAAAAGAGGATCACAATAGATCTGCAAAAATCGCGGAAAAACAGATCCGTAGGTCACCACAACCTTATCTAACCTAATCTAGCATTACTAGCAGTAATTTAATTCATTTAATTTAACGGATGGCACGAAATATATTTTCTCAGAAACAAATAATAACCAAATAATATGCTTCTAACACCAAATTGTAAGTAACCATAATGATTTAAATAATAAAATAAAACATCTTTTTCTGATGTCCGCCACACTCTTCTACTTATTCATCCCATTGCACTATTGTTAGGTGCATCAATTGTACTTTTTCAGTTTTTGAATGGTAATATATCGGAAAGACTGTTAAAAAATACTATTCCTCAAGTTCTCTCAGTTCCAGTAAATCATATTTGTTTATTGCACGTTGCTTACTCATTGAAAAAAAGCAATAATATTTAAGCTGCTTTGATTATATTTAACCTCGTGATATTGTGAAATGGGCAAAATTTGGTTAATTTAACTTGTTGTTTTCTATGTGTAAATATGGATAATTGGATTATTCGTGGCTCTTAAACTAAACGATTATCTTTAGTTTTGAATTATATGTAGCATTAATTTGTTTTTCCTCTCCTTTTATGGTGCGTATATGGTAGTGAAGAAATTATTTTTAAAATATTCCTTGTCATTCATTTTGAGCCTTTTGACAATTTTCATATCTAGGAATAATGGACGATTGTGCTTGTAGGCGTATGTACGAATTCTCTAGCATACTAAACTACGTGCCAAAGAAATTGCAACACCTTGAAAGAGCTGCGTTACTAACCTGAAACTTTGGAAAGTTTAAAGTAGTAAATCATAACTACTAGTTTTTAGTAGTAAATCATACCAAAGGGGGGGGGAGGTATACCTACAATCAGCAAAATTTTATCAACAAAATGTCACATCTCCACGATTGCTTATGTAATGTCTAACTCCGCGCGGAATGCTCTTAATGAGATAATTAATGGCATCTTGTAGGATCTCATCCCAGGCTTGCTGTAGATGACGACGAAGTTCCTCTAATGTGTTTGCTGCTTGTGGTAAACACCTTCCATAGCGACCCATCATATCCCACACATGCTCAATCGGGTTCAAATCCGGAGAACGAACAGGCCAGGGGAGAATTTCTACTTCTTCTTCGTGTATAAAGTTCTAACAGATGATTGTCAGCCACTTTTTACACGCAGTCAGTTGTTTTGTTAAGATTTCAGCTTTGTGACTGACCTCCTGCATGGTGTTGTATTTTTTTTTGAACTCAGGTTATTATATTAATAAAATAGTATCATCTTCTTGTAGTAACAAAATATAAAAACAATTTGAGGTTACAAACAACCAGAACAGCCATGTATCTTTGAAGCACATAAGCAGTTGCGAACTGCTGTCGGTGCAACCTGGAGAGTTGCAAGACATGACTAGTGCTTATATGTTATATGTATTTGTTATACAGATGGCAGTACATTCAGTTTCGTAACCTGTTCCCCGATCAAATTATCAAACCAATTCCAAATTACAATGCCTTTTTTAATCATGTGCACCCGAAAAATCGGGATAATTTCCGATTAGGTGCTAATTTGTACAGCGAACAATGCTTGTTAGAATGGATCTCCATGTTGTACAGAACATTATTATTTTCGTTCCACTACAAATTTTGTTGTTTTAGCCCTCTTTTTTAATTTATCTAACTTTGGTGCTCATCTTAAAACCTCTGAATTTAAGATGTATGTAACTAGTATTTTTAAAAGTGTTTTTACAACCTTACTATTTTTCAAACAATCATAAATACATGGAATTGTAGGATAACTTACTACTACAGTGTAAAAATAGATAACTGCATACGCTTTTATTAATTGTTATTCAATAAATATATTCAACAGTTCTTGCGGATTTAATTAGGGTATGTTTAAAGAACACGTCTTCAAATAACAGTAGTGCTACACGGAAACAGTGCAGCTGTTGCTAATAACTTATAGGAAATGAATACATTTTTGTTTATATCGAATGATTTTAACTACTGTATACATAAGGCTATAATTAAGTATGACTATAAAGAATACAAATAAAGTCGAAAATCATTGTTTTAACATGTATTTCACGTAAAGTTGAGCTTCTCAGCACTAATATTGATGTAAATATCAACGTGCTTTGTAGAAGCAAAGAATAAATTAGGGTCTTATTCCCAGCGAAAATGTATACAGTCTGAAGTAGCCTACACCTACGCCCGAAAATAGTAGAATAAAGTAACCAAATATTATCAATTTTAATTTTAAACCACAGAAATTTATTTTTTGATTACAAATTGAAAATATGTACATGATACATAACTTAAAGTGTTAGCGATTATTGTGTGCCATTAATTAATTACAAAACATGTGCCGTTTAAGTTATAAAAGTAATAATCAACTGTAACTAGTATAGCATATTATGAAAACACGAAAAAGTGTACTTAATAAGGAACAGGTGAAATTTATTTGAAGAAAGGCCGCGAAAACTTGTATTTGGTTATTACATACTTATTACAATAAATGATATGTAACCGTTATTTAGAAAAATCGCATACAAAATGTTCATTTACAACATCTGAATATTCTTCATGCGCCCAGTCACAGCATAGAATACATTGTATCCAATTTTTTCCTCCTCTGTCTTCAGAAAAATTGTTACTACAATACATGCAGGTTACATCCTTATCAACAATCCGCTCAGGATACTCTTGTAAGTTTAATACTGATGCTGACTCGATAAGGATTTTCTCTTTTGTTGTTTGGTCCTACTCGATATTCCACTCGTACTATTAGGTTTAGATTCTGTCTCCGTTATTAGAAGCTTGAAGATTTCTGATGACTTTTAGTTTCTTTTCTTTACTCACATTTAATGAGGGTTCGAAATCTTTTAAATATGGTGATGAGGTAACGACATTTGCCTCTGGAAGCTGTTTTTTTATCAGTGTTGGTATTGGTGTTATTTGTTTAGGCAATACGTAACTTGAACGGTTATGGCCTTCGTTCTGCTCAGCTGCTAGGAAATCTGAATTATCAAAAATATCTCTTGTTACGGGATACAGTCCCGTTACTTCAAATGCCTTTTTAGCATATTCTGCACACTGTATCTTAAGTAGGCTTTCTAGAATCTTTGTTTGTTATTTTATTTGGTTATTGATTTAAAACTGCTTTTAAACGTTAATAAATCTGTGCTGCGGCTTCGTGCGTAGCTGCGCCTGCAGTTAAAGTCCTTCCCATTTTCAGACACCCAGAATGCAATCGACAGCTTGCAACTTTTCACCCGGTATACCCGTACTACTTTTTTATTGTAGTACATAATTCATCTGTAGTGATAAGTAAAGGACGGACAAACTCGTTCGGAGAAGCGGGGAAGCGGAAAACTCAGTGGCGTTGCCTACACGCAGTCTATGCCTAGGAACTTGCACATGTATCTACATACATAGTTTTGCGAAGTCACTAGAGAATATTATGTAAGGTTCTGTATTCACATGTAAGAGAACTTCATATTTACAAAGAAAATCTAGAAAGTATTATGTGATTACAAATTTTAAAATCTTATTAAATTACAATAAAAAGTAACAATAATTAACATAATTTAGTGGAAAGAGCTTCCCCTGTTTTTGGCCTAGTCCCATCAATATTTTGAATAGAAATCTTGAGGTAGGGGCGTTGATTGGATTTATTAAGATTTAATACATTTTTTTGATAATCGTTTAAATTTTACGTGCCGCTAGATGAAACAAACTTATCATCAATTTCAAATATATTGCTGTGGAAAATTACAATGTTTTGATATTAATAATATGTAAATTATTTCTAATCAATGATAAAAAGACTTACCAAGTTTTTGTTTTATTACTTTAAATAGTTAGTTTTTCTTTATTGCTGCTTGTTTTATATTTCTTTTTTTTAAATAAAATACAAGAAATAAAGAAAGTGTCACTATTACCTATTTAAATAAGTAATACAATTATATATTTTATCTTGTTACGGTGTTTAAAACGTATTCAAAATATAAATTACTTTAGCAATTCTTACTTTTCAATGAAAGCCTGAACGGAGGTATTTGAGTGCTGCGGAAATATAAATAAACAGCTACATCTAAGACGCCGCCAATGCGTGGAATATTGCGAAAACACGGCTGCGTTGTGGTTCGTGTCGAACAAACAAGTTATGTATATACGCGTCATCATCGTGCAAATATTCCACGTGATTTACGGGCGCATGTAGTTTTTATATATGGGTGTGTTTTTCTTACTCGGTCAAAACAACTAGAGGATTTATACGGGCAATCGGGTGTTTTCTATCAACACCCGTATGTGCGCGTTTTCGTTCGGAACGCGAACCACTTTGCTTTAGTGATAAGTGCTATCATATTAGTATAGATTGTGCATTACTTCACTTAAAACAGAGAGTACTTTTCGTATTTTTAACCGGGGTAGATAATGCAATTAATTGCTTATCAGGCACCCCCGTAAAGCCAAATTTCCCTCCTAATATCATCAGTATGGCGCCGAAAAAAAAACCGTAATTGGCCGGAGTGAGATTTGAACCCGCGGTACCTCGCATTAGTCGACACCGCTTAAAGCATTCCGTCAATACAAGTATAACTTGTTACATATACATATTAATTGTAAACAAAGTAAATAAAATTGTTTATTAATTATTAAATGTAAGCTGTTGTTGTGATATTAGTTCGTTGGATATAAAAAGCTTTTATTTTATTTAAGTAATAGGAACTGTTAGTTTTTATTATATAAACCCTACTAACGCAGAAAAAAATCATTTAAGAAGACGAATTGGTATAGTACTTGATACAATTCAACGGAGATAATATAAAATAAGCATTCAAATACCTCGCAAGCACACAAACATCTTATACGACTGGAAATTTTTATATTTTGGCCAGATAAACGAGGGGTCGGAAATATAGGTGATAGTTGCAATAAGTGTATGTGAATATGAGAACGTGTGGGTGTAAATAACGGTTATAGTGTTCACGAAGCCAATGGTCCATGCCGAATAAGATGTCGTCTAGGCCACAACCCCACTCACTGGCTCGGAAACAATAGCCAAGAAAGAAACTTTATTCTAAGACATTTACTATGTATTTATATGGATTCGTTTTATAGAACACGCCATATACATACGTACTCGTTCTCGCATATATTGCGCCACAATTTGAATTTTTTATGCCTTATTTTGCAGAGGGAGAATAAATATCGTACTGGGTTTATACTAGTATTTATTTATTGTGTCGGGTTCGTAATACAATATTTATACTTTTGAGCGAAAACTTAGTAACATAAACATAAACATTTGTGTGCAAAAAGTTTCAATCGCTTACATCGCCATACACCACTTAAAATAGTAAATAATAGTCTACTTTTTAATTATAGCGCTTTTTAGAAACTAACTATTTTCAACGTTTTTGTATTATTAATGCTGCTGTATTGTTCGAGCCTATTTGACATGGAAGGAAATATAATCCTAAATTATATTTTTATTAATTACGTTATCCGTATAGATGTAGTGTGGATCCACATTAAATAGGATAAACAGGACAAAAAAAAAAGATGAGTTTAATCCACAATTACCAATATTTTATTCAGACTACCGGCTTCGCGCTATAACTCTTCATCTGGTTTAATAGAAAACGAACATAGTCGATTTTTTTATAAATTGTTGATAAACTAAATTTTGTTAAATACGAATATAATATTACATTTTTTTATGTTACTTATCTTTTTGAGTATACTTCCAAATGTTACATATAAGCAATTTGAGTCAGTAGGACTCGAATTTAATTTTATTAAATTTCCCACTAAATTATATATAATTTAGTTGTATAATTTTCTAGTTATTATAATAAATAAAAAATTATACACCTACCTATTTGGCAGATATATGTATAAATAACAGCAGTACTTATTGTTATTTATGTGAAAGCAATATAAGCAATGTGCTAAATAACTGTAACATCGTTTAGATCATTTAGCCATTAGGTATATCCCGTTATTTATTTTTAAACGTATTAGATTACCGTATCAGATACGCACTGAATTTATGATTGCTGTAAGATATTGCTGACAAGCTTAAAAAAATATCTGTATTACGAGATCTCTTTGGTGCTCATATGTAGTTATTTATCATTCATGATATTAAAAAGATTCCTACTTGAAACCTTACCTGCAGATCTTCAATTTCATCTAAATTAAGTATTTGGATGTCCAATGAATATGTCTAATAATAAATCCAGTAATAAAAAATCTTAACATTATAAATACTAGAATGTTTAATTAGTACCAAAAATATAACAAAAAAAACACAACTGTACACAAAGGAAAATTGCTAATATATAAAAGTTTTGCTTAAATAGAGTCATTTCTTCTTTTTATGTTGGCTTATTGCCTTCTCTAATGTGAAACTAGCAAAAATCTTCCATCATACTGAGACCCGGCTGCCCTGATGTCGCTTCTCTATTTCTGCAATGTCTTGATGAAATCTCCTTTCTAAATTGGCAGAAAATAAATCCAAATATGAATGTACAAAATGAACTTTGAGTGACATTCGGCACCCTAATTTTTATAGTTTCTTAGCAAATTGACCACGGTATCTTAGTAGTTTTCACTCCTTCGATTTCCCAAAAAATATTTCCAAACATTATTTAAAAGAAGTCTATGCTGCCAGCTCTAAATCATTAATGGTACGTTCAAAATTTTCATCTTTGAACAGCTTCCTAACTTGTGGACTAACCAATATTCCTCTGTGAAGACAGCTTTGGAAACTTATCCCATATGTATTTAAAATAGTTACCTTCTTTTTCTAGTGCTTTCACAAACTATTTAATCGATCATAATTTAATGTATGGAAGGGGGAAAATCACCAAATTAGAATCTACTAACAGCTCAAATTTTTTTTTTTTTTCAGGAACAATGTTTGTTCGTGGCTGCCATTCTTTTATTTGGAAATATTGCTAAACTGCTGGGCTATCTCACAGACACAAAAAACAACAATATTTGATAAACCCTCCTTGTAGTCCAAGTAATAAGGAAATAAGCTTAAGGTCTCTCCTTAAGGTTTCTTTTGTGATTGTTGAATGAGTTAATGGAATTGATGGTTTTGAGTTACCATTATAAAGTAAACCGGCTTTGACAATTGTTTTCGACGGATAGATAAAAAATCGCCATTCTGCAGGGGTACAACAATACTCATTTCATACAAAAGTCAATTTACATCTGTGCAGTTGTTTTTGGAGCACCATTATGACGCTTAGTACGAAAACACCCAGTTTCTCCCAGGTCATTCAAGGATTTAGTTGTTTTCGGTTTGGATATCATTGTAAATCATTATATCTCCGGGCTGCAGTAAAGCCATTAAAATCTGTTTGAGCAAAAACACAAATCATATCGCGCATTTCGCTATTTGAAAAGCAGAAAAAGATAAGGCTACTTGCTTAGCACTTTTTGACACAAGCTTCACAAGCATAAATAATGATAGCTGCCAGACGAATAAGCCAACTTTGTATTTTAAGAATTAAAAATTATGGTAGTAGCACGAAATGCACTGAAACTTTCGAGTGCTAATATCTCGAAAACGGATCAAGATATCAAAATTAAACAAGTACGTATTTTTCATGTGAAAAAAAGTTTCCCTCTCAAATTTTCTATTCAGTTTATGTGATTTTGCACACACAAAAAAAAATAAGCTTCGATTTACCTATTTAGCAGGGTGTAACTAGCGCCCCCTATGAGCAACAGTAAAAGTGATGACAAACTCCTATTTACTATGCTGAAAAACGTAGTAATACCAATTTTCATGTTGATTCTATGGAAACTTGCTCAATTATTGGGAAATTTAGAAATAAAATTATTACCATCCTGTATGTCTTAAGCGGGCAACATTTGTTATAAGGCATGTGGCGCTCAATCCTCATGTTTTAGGCTCTACTATTCCCAGTTTCCAGTTTTCGCATTTTTAATGACCCACGCTGTACACTGTTAAAAATTTTAACACTTTTTTGACTAGTTTAATAGTTAGGAGAGGTTCCGCACTCTTTTCGTGTTATTTTGTCGAGAACTATACGAGTTTAAATTTGACGAGCAATGATAGTCAAGTAGTCTATTGCTAAGGGGTTATTTTGTCCAACTGACACGTGAAATTATAAAATACTTCTAGTCACATTTTATTTGATCTAGACTAGACAAATTTACTAGCTGTTTAACTAAATAAATGCGGTCTATTGGGTGATTTAACACCGTTTTCTAAACACGACGTCTTTTTAATATGGTTATTGGTTACCTGTTTCTGGATATTTTTTCAGGTATAAGTGGACAAATCGACAACTATTAACAGCCACAGTTTACAATGTATCTAGTTATGTGTACTACCCTTGTAGGTAATTTATGCGGAATTTTACATGATTTTAACAACTCTTTTATTTCTTAGTGCTATAATATTCTCTCTTTAAGACGTTTTCTCAAGTATAAATATACAGAACCACTCATTCAAAAGTTTTGGTTTCAACTAAACATGCCAATTTTAAAATGATTTTTTGAGAACCATTATAAAATTAAGTGAATGTTTATGCTATTTGACTCAAATCTGAACTAATTACGTAAATAGATGTTCCCAATACATCTTTAAGATGTTGAATTTTTTATGCCCACTGGAATTAACGTTTAATAACACAAGGTTACACTTTGCAAGTCAGTACACGTTTGGTGGTTTGTTTGGATATGTTAATACGCAGAAACAAACCCGAAAACAGATACACGTGCAATGCACGTGGTGCGTATAATGCAATACCGTATTAGATTAGGTGGGGTTTCTATATTTCTATCCGAGGGAAAAATTTTGATTGGTTGACGCTTCTGAATGTCTAGAAAAATAGTAAATCCTCATATCTGAACAAAGAATTCACACGAAATTCTAGTAATTTCTGTTCTATTAAACACACGTAGTCAACTCGTCTGGCAAAGTTTGTAAAAATCAACACTAAAATATTTGACTAGCGCAAAATTAACGCCAACACCGATAATATTTTCAATAGTATAATCCACAAACATAACCAAAACTGTCCGCAGTCACAGCCTCTTGGACGGCTTCCCATTCTTGAATATCACACGCAATGCAACTTGTGGAACACTAGTTCAAATTTTGTTAAATAAGTGACTGTTCAGTGACATTTCGTTTCTCTTCCTCTCTTGCCAGACTACGCCTACAACTAAATAATAAATCAATCATTTCGCCGTTACCTTTGCAACAAATAAACAAGTATTTGTAAGTTGATTCATATTGACGACAAAGCAACGATACGACACAAGTGTTTATCGCAAAGGTGAACAGAGCAGCAGGGTTAAAGAAATATTCAAACACAAATCATTTCATCGTAAGACCAAAATTTAAACTCTTATCCATTCAAATAAGCATAAGGAAAAAGTTCTGTTGATTTCAGCTTGTGTCGGAATACTCTCCACCCTTTCAAGTCATTATTCATTCAGTAATGGGAACTAAGGAACGAGGCTTTTCCTTGCCGCAGATCAAATATGTCAATTTATTCAAGCTTTTATGAATATATTAAGGTTAAGAATTTTCGCATCGTTGGGCATTAGTGCCTCAATTGTAGACCGAGAAAAAAAGCACTCTTAACCTTCGTTAGAATGAAACACCGACAATACAAAAATTTGCTCTTTGCGGAATTTCCTTTTACTACTTTCTCCTTCTCCAGTTTAAAAAGAAATAATGCTAACATCAATGAAAATTATGCATTCTCTCCGTATGTTACAAAGTAATGTTAAATATAAAATATACTAAAAAACTGTAAGCGATATACACAAGCATGAATACGTTAGAATTCCAAATAATCCAAATGTTTCGCTTTCATGTTAAAATGAAAATAACGTAATATAAAACTGACGGCGCGGCGTCAAGCGAACGAAATAGTTGACGCAATCTTATGAACGGTATAAGATCTAAAATTAATTACCCAAAATTAACCCTTCTGTTAATTTTGAAGGGCTATAAATTTGGAACCTTCATTTGTGGCGTTGTAATCACACGACAACACAGATGTTACAATCCACTTCGAGACAGTTTGGAACGATTACGGTTCCTTTTACGTCTAGCAATGAATTTGCATGGTACGGATCAAGTTTCTTAATTATAGAATATTGTATGGAATTAACATAAAACTGATTTTATATTTGTTTATATTAAACATTAAAATTAGATTGATGCACATTAATCGTATGATCGCTGTAATTTCACTAATTTTGTAAATACACAGTATAGGAAATATAGGCAGTGGCAGCTGGTGACAATATTGAGTGGTAGGACCAGTCTTGGGCCAACTTCCCCTCTCCCATTTTAATAATTTTACAAAGTTTTGAATCAGTGCTCTTATTATCGGCTATTATACAGCGTATCTGACAAATTCTTGTGTAATAATCGTAATCAAACTGTTGATATGTGGTAAGTAACATATTACTTGTGACTATTGGTACTGTATCTAACTACAGCATAGACTTAGTACAAGAACAATAATACTAATTGCTATTAAACTCATGTATTTTCATAAATAAGTAGCAACTGACCACAACTATGATTATTTGAGTTTTGCTGCACCTCGTGTGTTTTCGGGGAACCTTGGTAGTTCTACCGTGTTTTGCACATAACCGTCATAACTAGTGTTGAATCACGTACACGCGATAAACGGATAAATTTCCCGTTGCTTATTAATACTTGATAATACCTGTGTTAGAAGTTAGAAATAGAAGAACTGCTTTCATCTTGGGGCTTCAACTCCACTACTTAAATGAATTTTACAGAGGTAACATACGTAGATCATCTTTTGATATGGACCTTTCATAATCATAAACAATATATTATAATGTATTAAACATTTAAGAGTATCGGCAAGTTGTATAAGGATTCCATTCAATCAGTTGGGGTAATTATTACCCTTCTAAAGCTTGTTTTGAAACGTCTGTTCAGGTTATTCGGTTATTTACTTGTTCTTTGTTGTTATTCTGTAGCTTAAACATTACATTACAATCATATCAGGTAGTTACTGTGTTTGTCCTATACAAAATAAAACTATTACTAATAATACTGCTTTTTTTTTCTTAAGTAATAAATATTATGTACCATCTTTAGCAAATTAAATGCGAATTTAAGCTCCACAAATCTTGGGTTATTAATGTAATCGAAGCTACAGTACACTGAACAGTAATTAAAAATTATTTGCAAACAATTTAGAATTTCGCATTGCTCGGTACGAAGTACTTATAGTTGCGGTTGCACAAATAATTCAAGATTTGCGGAACTTTTTTGTACTTTATCAGTTATTCACACAGAGTACATAGTAAGCTATTTAATAAATATTTAGTAAACCTCCTTGTTTCATACACTAACCATCATTGAACAACAAACTTAAAGTAAGTATATTGCATATTTATAGCAAACCATTACCTTCTATATATCAGGTATTTAGTGAACGTGCATTAATGATACTGTGTTTTTATCACAAGTAATGATGAAGGTATGATAGCCATTACAGAATAGTTCACTCATAGCAATACATCTATTTGACATGGGCAAATCTTTTGCTTAGCGCAACTGCGTATATTCTTTGGCTTAACTACTTCAGTTCAATTATCATCAGTAATTTCGTAAGTTACCGGTATGAAACAGACCGTAAGTAATTGTATGCGATAATTATATTTTTATTTATGATTATTAAATATTTTTCTCAGTGTATATTACTATAATTAAAAGTTTTAAATATTCTTCAATACAATTTCTATCGCGGGGAAGTGTCTAAACGGAAATCCATATGCCATCTACGTATGTTTTTATTTTCAGTAGTCGATCTTCGATGGCCGTCTGACTCACATGCTCGCTTTAGATTTCCCTACCGTGATAGTGGGAGACACCTTTCCCCTACAGTGCCGAGCACTGACGTGGGTATATAATAACGCGTCTAGGAATGCATATGCTAACTACTGCGTAATTCAAGCAACCAACGGGCGCAGGGGCAAGATGCGGCTGGCCCGAATACAATGTAATTTTTGCGTATAGTCCAATCACCCCCTCTTCCGCTAGCTCCGCGCGAAGACCTGCAAATAGTTTGAAATCGGATGATGATCGGAATGATTAGTTTGTGATTTCCAATGGTGAGGTAATGGTCCCGTGGCTCTGTAAGAGGAGCCGCCACTGAATCTAGGTAAGGAAACATAAAAACCTATCAGAAAATGCACGAATTATTTAACGCTAGAACTATAGAAAACTAACAGATAAATTGTTATAGTGGATACACGGAAAACTTGTGTGTGGAAACTAACGCTAAAGGTGATCCATATATTTTATACTGTGAAATTTGGTAAGATTTGTCGAAACGATAAGATAAAACCTGCATTCTAAAACGCGCAGCATGAACAGAAATCATACTGGCAATAAATAACTTAACTTACGATACATGGGAATTCTTCAACTTACTTCCTCATGCGATCAAAAATATACACAATATAAAGCAATTAAGCGTGCACTGACAAGAGCGTTTCTGCTTGAACACTGCATTTCCTTCGTTGAGGAATTCATTGATTCTATGTCTCATTTCAACATGATTTTTTTTATACATTGTAGGTAAGCTAGATTATAAAATTGACGATGTACTTTTAGTTTTAATACTGACATATACAACAAAGCTGTATCTATCTATCGATGTGCTACATTTGCTATAGTAGAAAATGCCAAGAAATAAGATACAGCTTGTGCATGTTAGGGGCATACGTTACACAGGTGCTTTTACACTTAATAGTGTCGGTGTAGTGAAGGTCTTTGTCTGTAAAGGGAAGCATTTGACGATAGTACATTCGTAAATAAACGCTTCCAGTCACAGCTTTAGGCTGATGCGTTGCGACTACGCAACGACAATTGCCTATTGTACTACACAAATGCATGCAAATGGCCTTCCACTACCTTGAGGTAATGGGCAAAACTAGGAATCACGATATATTGAAGATGGGTCACGTATCCTATTCGAAATGGTGGATGTATTTTTAAATGGCATTTTTTAAAAGCATATAGCAAGAACTTATATAAATCGTAAAGATAAATCCACATTGTTCAACAATTTATTAACTCATATTGCTTTTAGTTTAGATGGATTACCAAAAGTCGATAGAATATATAATAATAATAATAATGATATAACAATTTTAATTTTTATTAGGGGAAATTATTATTTTACATCATAATTTCCCTGTATAAATTTTATTTTCAGGATCAATATTTATAACAAAAATAAACGCAAATTCTTTTCAGTATGTTCTTGGTTCGTTTTCCGTTTGCTTATGATTGATTGCTGTGATAATTTTTACCTGCATTTTAATCTGTTATTTGTGTTCGTTTGTATTTTAGTTCGTATCAAATTGAGAATTTTCTCTCATCGATTCTATATATACAGGGTGGGCCACCACATTCGCGTCGGTTTATATACGAAAAGTGATAACATATTTTCAACTTTTTTTTTTTGTTGTTGTACAGGTTCGGAGGGACCACATTTCAAAATTATTTTAACCTGTACAACCTTTAACAAAAATTTAAAATATGTTACCACTTTTTGAAAATTATTTTGAATTGTACAGGCTGGCTCAAAGAAAAGTTACACACCAAAGCTGTGAAAAATTAAATGGAACATCCTGTATGTTATGGCATATTTTGATAGTACAGACTAAATAAAGGCACGTTAGTGTTAGGTTTTTTATACCCAACTCAACTCGTTTACGAGATAATTAACTATTCTTCAAAATGTAGATCAAAATTTAAGGGGCATGCTTGTCATGCATATTTAAGCTAGATATTTTAAACTGTTTTTATTTTTTAACTGAAGAATTAGACTTGATGATAAAAAAAAGTAATGAAAAAAAATTATACAGGGTGAAAAAACATATTTTTAGTTTTCGCTGTCTTTAAAGGCAAGTAGCTTTCTTATTTTAAATGGAACGCCCTGTATTTATTACCTTACTTAGATTCTAATTTTAACGGTCTTTAAAATTGTATTAATGCTTACTATACCTATCTCTTATAGTTTCTTAGTAATTTAGAATTTTCTTTTTTAAATATTAATTCCTAGCCATTATTTTTTTTTTTAAGTAGGCTGACTTACAGTTATTGCTGAGGGGCACTGAAGAGCTTTGGTAAAAGCGATGTACCTATGTAGGACTATATAAATGAAGCTTTCTTGAGTAGTGGCAGTAAAACTCTAAATTAATTTTCATTGCCAATATTTCGCATGCATTTTATGCCTCTTCAGGGCTTGACTATAATTTATGTTCATTCAAAATGAATGAATATGTTAGGGTTCAATGCTTACAATTTGAACATAATGTGGAGAAAATCCCAATCTCAAGAATCTCGAATATTAGTATGATTTAATTTATAACACAAATACTCCATACTGTGGTACTGGTAATGCTGTAAACTTATCCTAGACTACAAACTGCACTAAACTGGACGTACATTTCGATAGCAAAGCTATCATCATCAGCAGATACACTGAACTAAATAACTACACTAAAACTACCCTATTTATACCTAAAAAAGGTCATGGTACAATGATCACGGTCCTGGCTGACTGTCGTCATGCTTAACTAGTCACTAATCCTAACTCCGTCTAATCTACTACTTATACTTAATAAACCGTAAATATAAGAATTTAAATCTGAATTCATTAAAATATGTTAATAATAATATTAAACTTAGCATATACAGGGTGTATCAAATATAGAGGTAAATATAATAATATGTAGCAGCTGTAATCATATACAATCAAAAAGTCTTAATGCACAGGGGGTCTATCTGTAAGCATTAATGAGAAAAAAAATATTTTATAAATGCCGTGGGCTAGAGCCGCACCTGCGCCCAACCTAAATGCTGTCCCGAGTATACCCCCACATACCACTATTATTCAGCCATTACCGCTGTTAGTTTTGTGTGGATCGCCGCTTGGAGTGCAAGCCACTTCGAATATTTTATTTAAATTCTTGATGTATCGGCAAAGCGCGGGAATGTATAGATAGATAGTAAAAAGGCGTGTTTGCAAATTTTCTGTATCTATATTTATTTCTGTGTATTTCGATTCAATATTTGAAAAATAAATAAATGAATATTTTGCGCTATAAGATTAAATAAATCCAAAAGAAATAACTCAGATTCATGTGGTACCGTTTATTAACAACTAACTCTCGATTCGACAAAGCAAAAGAAAAATATTTACGTTTTTTGTAACTACGACTGTAAGTGGCATATCCGGTGAAACTCGAACTTCTTATCAGGGTATTAAAAATAATACTTTGTAGACTTATGTAGAATGCTCTCAACAAAAAAGGAATGTTTATTTTATAAAAAGAAGAAATTTAAAATGCCTCAGTTTTGCTATTTTTACAAGGGCACACTGACCGATTGGCCTTTATTTATTCAGAATGACGTTAAATGAACTTACGGCATACCATACTAAATAATACTAAATGAGTGCAATGTATTTATACATAATACCACGTTTAGCGGGTGCTTAACATGACGTTTCATTGCATCAGGCCCGGACTAAAGAATTTTTGGCTCTAATTTTTTTAATTTTTTAATGATGAAATCCGGTTTCAGTGGGTTTGTGCTTTATATGTCGTGTAGTTAACACCCAAGCAAAATTTACTTTTTTATTTGATACACCCTGTATATTTACATACTATTCATCTTATAATTTGCCTGATGATAGTATTATACCGAAACATGCAGCAAAATAAAAATTACAATTAAATTCAAGATTGAAAAACGAACATTTATTTTTAATTGTTAATTCTGAGTTACATATCGCTAGATATAGGGTACTTGTAGTTACGGTTGCATAAGCAATTAAAGATTTGTAGAGCTTAGATTCGCTTTTAATTTTAGAAAGATGGTACCTATGTATTTTGCGGCATGTATATAAAGTTACTTTAGACAATTGCCAAATCTATGCAGGGGCCGGTTTCACTAGTTTATCCGGTTGCATAACCTTTATTTTCAACTGAAGGAAGAACTACGCTTCAATACTTCAGATTGAAATCTAATACTATTATCAGTTCTTTTTTTAATTAAGCTTTACGTAATCGATCCGATGCTAATCAAACAAAAAAAAACAGAAAGAAAAGACTTATTATATGTCATCGCTTAAATAATCTTTCCCTATCTTAGACGCATCCCAGTGTTACCAGTTGCGAGAAATTAATAAGTAGCCGACCGGAAAAAAAGAAAACGGCTTTGTTTTTCAATTGGTTTCCCTCTGCCGATCGGTTTTATTAATTTTTAAGTGTTCAGCCACCCTTCATGTAGATTCGCCTCACCGCCGGAGACGATAAATTTGCGAAGCGGCGCGTGAAATATCAAACGCTCTCATTAAATCGGAGGGCGAACACTTTCGCCGCGCGACAGAAAAATAAAGGAAAACCCTCAGATCTCGGACCCGAAAAGTTGCGTTCTCATGCAGCGCGCGTGTTGCACGCGGCGAACCTGGCTGACGAGGAAACTCCTGCTTCCATCATTAGGAATATTACAAACGGGAAAACTAACTCTCATCCGCGCCATATGGTCCCAGTCAGTAAAACCCCTGCTGCCCTTCGCGCTACCGAACGCAGGGTAATTTAGTGCGGTCTACGTATCATTAGTAGGATTGACATCTACCAAAGTCCTCAACCTCCTCATTTACCTCACCAACTTTACCCCCTGTACTCCCTACGTATATCGCTGTTTCACTTTATCGTTCTATTTACATAATTTTAACCCTTTCTAACACATTTTAAAATTAATTGCACTAATTTATTAGCTTAGGATTAATATTTTAGGAAAGTAATACTACCAACCCAAAGAAAAGTAAATGGTGAAGAAAGTAAAAGAAAATGTAAAGAAGAAAATGAAAAATATAGGAAAGAAGGACATCTAAGCATTAAAAAGAAACGGAACACAATAGAGGTTATAAACGACATGACAAAAAAAAATAATCAAATAAGTAGATTGTACACCAGCACTCCGCATAGTGAAACAAAAACCTCAGACGTTTAAAATCTGTTTCGGTCGCTAACTCTTACTGCTTCTTGTAGTTGAATGGTTAAAGAATTAAGGATTTGTTTGTTCTATAAAAAATAGAGTTCAAATTACTACTATACAAACTATACAATTTCGTTTCATTTTTTTTTGTAATATTAAGCTAATACTAATAATTAACGCGCAATCACGTTTAAGAACTCATTTTCATCAGGATATGATGGCATTAATACTTACACTTTGAAGGGATGCATCGCTGAAATAGCTTTGTCCCTGTCAGAAATTATTAATAATTCATCCTCCAATGGTTCTTTTATTGAAGAGTTGAAAATCGCGAAAATTTAGCTTTTGTTAAAAAACGGTTCAGCTACACATGTAGTACATTATCGCCAATAATATCTCTAAGCGTTTTATCCAAATACAGAAAAAATTACGTGCCATTTAGATTTGTGAAATATTTGGATGACGAAAAACTAATTAATGGTAATCAATTTGGTTTTAGAAAACGTAAATCGAAAGCTTCGGTTATCCATAGTAAATTCCTAGATCAACTATATTCAGGCCTAGATAGTGGGGAATCTTGTGTTGGTTGCTTTTTGGATTTAAGTAAAGCCTTCGATCTAGTTGACCACGCAATTATTTTAACTAAATTGGAATGTTATGGAGTAAGGGGGTTGCACTGAGTTGGTTTTCATCTTACCTGCAGAATAGATTACATAATATAGAAGTAAACGGAGTGAAATCACATAGTTATTGCTAAATAGGGGTGTGGCGCAAGGTAGTGTTTTGGGTCCGTTGTTGTATATCATGTATGTCAATGACATACCGATGGATAATACGGTTATGTTTGATGATGACACGTCTTTATAACAAGTAAAAAGAAAGTATGTAAAGTTGCTAATGCTACACTGAAGAATATAAACTCATATTTTCGAACTAATAAATTGTATTTAATTAAACACCAATAAAACTGCTGTTGCAGATTTTGGTACTACTAACCGTATAAAAGATATCTCCCATTACATGAAAATTAATAATGCCAGTATTAAAAAAGTTGACCATCTCAAATTTCTGGGAGTAACTATTGGCTCAAAGTGTAGCTAGAAACCACATATCGATACTTTACGTAAAAAACTAAACAGCATTTGTTTTACTCTTTCCAGAATGAGAAAACATCTTAGTATTGATACTCTGAAAACTTACTACTTTGCTCACTTTCATTCATTAATCTTATATGCACTTATTGCCTGGGGTGTCGCATCCGATTTAGATATTATTTTCAAACTTCAAAAGAAGGCTATACGTATTATGTGTGGCGTTGCACCTCGTACAAGCTGCAGACCTTTATTCGAGTCATTGCAGATTATGCCTTACCGTCTGTTTTTATTTATCAGTTAGGCACATTTGTTAAAAATAATTATCAGGAATTTAGTAGTATCACTCATTACCACAATTATAATACTAGAGTAAGTATATGTATCTAGAGTTTCCTTGGCACAGATAGCCTTTTCTGACCGTAACCCCAAATATGTTGCAATTAAAGCTTTTAACAAATCTGCCGACTAGATATAAGGAAATGCCACTGTCGATGTTTAAAAAGAGGGTTAAGCAGCTTTGCCTCTCTTCTTTGTACTATTCTTTAAATGATTTCTTAAATGATTCTGAAATAATGTAGTATTTTTATGTTTTATGTTATGTTTTAGTGTATTGAGTTACTGACTGTATTTTATCGATTGTATCTACTTATGTCCCTGTATTTATATTATTATTACTATTGTGTTAAACTTTAATAATGATTATATATTCTATGTTACAATTGTTCTTTTTCTTTTTCTTTCAGAACATCTGGGTAGAGGATGCATAAGAAATGTTTTAAATCATTTTTTTTTTAAACATTGGAAGGGGCGAGAGGAGAGGGGAATGTTTTTTTAAATGGTATTTTTTTAAAAATGTTTTAAATCATTTTTTTTAATATTAGAAAGGTGGAGGAGGAAGGGTAAGTATTAATTTTTTAAATATTTTATTTTTGTTTTTTTCGAAACATCGGAAGAGAGAGGACGCGTTAAAAATGTTTCAAATCATAAACATTGTCATTAAAAAAACTAATGCCCCTTCCCCTCCACCTCTTCCAATATTAAAAAAAAATGGTTTGCAACATTTATAATGCATTCTTTCTACAGATGTTTCAAAAACAAAGAAAAAAAAATCGTTTAAAAAACTAATTCCTTCCCCCTCTCACCGCGTTCAATGTTAAAAACAAATATGATTTGAAATATTTTTAATGCATCCTCTCTCCCGATGTTTCTAAAAAATGAAAACAATTTGCATTTAAAAAACCAATCCCCTTCCCTTCTCACCCCCTCCCATTACAAAAAAAAATGATTTGAAACATCTATAATGCATTCCTTCTCCCGATGTTTCAAAAACAAAGAAAAAAATATCATAAAAAACTAATTCCTTCCCCCCCTCACCCCGTCCAATGTTAAAAAAAACGTGATTTGAAACATTTTTAATGTATCCTCTCCGAATGTTTAAAAAAAAGCAAAAAAAAACAAAAAAAATTGCTCTCTTTCCGCCTTCCAAAGTTAAAAAAAGTATGATTTGAAACATTGCAGATTCATCCTCCCGATATTTCGCAAAAAAGAAAATTATCATTAAAACAGTCAGTCCCCTCCCCCTCTCACCACTTCCAACACTAAAAAAAAATATGATAACATTTTCTAATGTGTCCTTTCCCCCGATGTTCAAAAAAATCTCTGCATCATATGTTTAAATCAAATTCAACTGGTATTGCATCTGGCGTCAAAACGTTCTGTCGTCGAAACGGTCGCGTTGAAACATCCTAGAACCTAGACCGAGGAAAAACACCAGATAAAATAAACTTTTTTCTTATTGAGTAAGATATTTAATTTATCTGTTTTTTACAATAAATTCGAAAAATGTTACATATGTAGTTTGCAACCAATACACATGGTACAAAAATTCTTTATAAAAATGAATCAAGTTATCCGTAGTTTAACCATTCAATAACGCGACGCTGAAATGCCCCGGCGCTGAAACGTATCGGCGCTGAAATGTCCTGGCGCTGAATCGGCGGCGCTAAAACGTTCATTTTAAAACAGAGGCTAATTTTTATGGCATTTCAACTTATTGAACAATTATTAATTATTCAGCATAGATCTGTAATTGTAAATTTCCTAAGACTTTATATCCGATATTATAAAAATAATTTAAAATAACCTACAGAAATGTTGATTTATTACGATTAGCATAATTACTTGGTAGTCAATTCTTTTAATAGATATGAGTGTTATCCTTGTTTTTAGATATATTTCTTTATAATAATGAGTTGCTGTAATCCATCGTCGAGAATTGCACGCCACGAGTTATGTTTCTTTATATTTCTTCTATCCTTTGGAAGTACCATTGGGTGTATCTAGATGGCACACGGCGTCAACTTGGGATATAAACAAGGTTGTTATCGCTGGGCGTGAGATCTGTCCGCATGTCGTTTAACAATCTCACTTTTTCCATACCATTCAATACCATCGTCTATCACTCGATATTTTACTTGATATCGACTTTATTATTACGATACAACAAATAGTAGTATCGAATGAAAAAGTTTCCATGCATTACATAGTATCCTCTAGTATTGAATGAACCCTATGCTGTCACGGAGTAAGCATCTTCAGAGATCACTACGTGTAACCTTTTTACCGATAATATTTACAACTCATATTTTGTAAATATTTATAATATACAGAACTAAATGTTACTTATTCTTTTCCATACTGAGAGTGCGGTAATAAATAGAATGATTAGACGTGTCTTACACGGGCCGCACTCGCCTCGCGCTATGCAGAACGTTTAGCCATAGTATATCTTCAAGGCAGTAAACTACCTGCGATTCATGTGTCTAGTATCTAGTATCAGTATTAGTCAAGTCATGCGAGATAGTACAATTTTCCGTTAACGTTTTACGCATTGTAAATGTAATACAATGTCGGGCGTAGAAAATCCCAGAAAACGACCATAGTTTCATAATGTAAAAAAGTATATCGGTGAATCCCAGGATTTACATTATGGTGGCAACAAAATAGTTGGTACAGTGTGCGATAAACAGCTATTGTGCTAGTACAAATCGGACAACACATTGGTGGTGGTCCATCTGATCCGTTATCTACCTATAAAGATTATTATTATGCGTGTGTTACATCCAGAGATGTTGAATGGTCGTTTTCAAAATATAAGCATGTTTTATCATCGCGACCAAAGCGGTTTAGTGAGAAAAATCTTGAAATACCTAAGCCCAGCTAATGGTCTAGTGGCTTGCATGCTTGGGTATCAGTCGCGTGGTCCTCGGTTCGGACGCGACGAACTGCTCCCAGGGTGAGGTTTTCGTGGTTTTCCTTACTCCTTAGTAAATGCTGAGAGACGACATCTTAAGTCACTCCATGGGCGCATGCGTAAAATAACTCATAGTTGGGCCGATGCCCCCTATAATCGGCGAAACCTGTCGGGTGATGCTAAGGCACACATTATATTAGTAATGCTACAACCTTTTCAGCAATCCGATACCATTCCTGCTACTTAAATAAGGTAGGGGGTTTATATATAATATTTATAGTTAAATAAATAAATAATTTTGTTCTTTCCCGACACTGTATTGTATACTTGTTAACGTGTTAAACGTTAATGTTACATGTATGAAACTTAGTAGTGAGCTGGCGCGCAGACAAAAGTTAATCACTCTAGTAATACACATGCCAATTTTGGAAAAAATATTGGAATTTTATGAATATAATGTATAAATCCAACTCACTCAACTTCTGATAAAAATCAATTCAGAACATACAAATTTGTTTTGTTCTAAAATAGAATATTAAAAATTAAAAATCCTTATAAAAAAAACCAAAAACGATCCGCAAGATAAAATAAGAGGCTTTCAATATTAACTAAAACCTTTATTTTAATTTAGCAAATGCTCGAACAAATTGCCTCTTTTTTCCGGGAAATAGCTTATAATATAGCCTTCTTGTACGTGCAAAAATGTGGCACAGGTCATTTAGGGTAAGAGATCATAAAGTCATAAAAGATTAAGAGCGTCATATCGGAGGATCCCGGAAGTCTTATACGCTGATCACCAAAAGTTTTTTTGCAAAAACAATTGTACAGTCCTTGCTGTGTAAGCAGGAGAATTGTTTGTCATTACATTTTGATAATTGGTGACACAACACGTGGATTCACACTTTGAATGATATTTGAGACGGATGCTACACAGATAAAAATACGGAGTTGAATCTAACACCGTTTTAACTCTTTTCCGGTGTTCTCTCGCGACCATCCGTTCAAGGAGCCTCCATTTCGGAGTTAAATGTTTTGCTACTAAACGGATGGCATACAGAGATAATTTTGCTTTCCATAGGGGAAAAAACATCTTTAACCGAGGCAACCTAATCCGTTAAGGACCAATTTGTCTCTCTTATGCAGTTTTACTATTTTGCAATAAATGTAAAAGTTTCCGAAATGGAGAAATTTTAACTCCTACTGCTGTTATTAAAATGAATAACGGATGTTGTTTCCCCCATATGTATGCAATACTTCTATCGTATCAGATAAAATTATCTCCGTTGCTAATGCAAGTAACTCCACTTGGAAATAATTACATCCGCAATAAACAAACGGACGGTATTAAATAAATCCACAGTGAATATAATTTTCTCCGCCAGAGAAAAGATTTTGCTCCATATTGGATCAAGTTATTTCCGGTACGGAAACATGTTAACTCCGTTTCGGAATGTATTTCATTCTTTACACATGAATTTATTTCAGTTAAAGAAGGTACCTGCCACAGGATTCGAGCGGATTATTATCAGAAGAGAAGAGAATATCTCTCTAGTGAGAAAGTTTTTAACTCTATTTTTATGTTACCTAGCTCCATAGTAGCTAAGTTTAACATCATATTGGAGTTAATCAATGAGGGCTATTCTATGTGGACAGAAGCACCCTTGCTCAGTGCATTTATTCTATTATTTATCATTAAAAATGCATCAAAAATGTCGTCGAACCTCAAGTTCTTGAATTATTTTTGATATATTCCTAATGATTACTAGGATAGACACACTAAGCACGTCCTCTTCTGCGGTCACAGAGCAGCCGTCATTGGAATTGCTTTAATTTATCCATAATATAGTCGCTTCTTCGAATTTGGCACCGACCGTGGGTTGAAGACACGACACAGTTGAAACACCACGGATTCAGCTAAGATAAACGTGCTTTTATTCAGGAGCTAACACCTAGAATGTAGTGGGGGCCAATTAAAAATTGGTACATCGTAGATTGAAAATTAAATAAGGATGCACAAGTTTCTTACCTGCTTTATCTACATCTGCCTTGGTGATGTTTGCTCCCATAACTCTTACCCATCTTTTACAGTTTTCGTACTTTACCCTGATGTATTTTATAAATTTCAGGTACAGTGCATTCCGCCATATCCGTCTTCATTCTCGAACTATTGCAAAGTGACCACGTCCAGACTTGTTGCACATGCGCTGCACTAATATCGCTTTAATAAATGCGCATGCCGTATGCAAACTTGCAATTTTCAAATGTTTAGGGAAACAGTTACGATTTGGAGAACAAATGTTCCCAATCGGAGGTATCCTTTCCCTTTTTGGCGTTGAGGTATTAGAAATAGAAACATCTGTTAAGTAAACAAATTATCACCTCCGTGAAGGAGAAAATATAATGCAATGTTAGGGATATTTGTTCCCATTTAGGGCTTAAATACAGTAGTGTAGATGCGGAGAGAAAGCGGAGATTATTTCTTCCTTGAAAATCGTGTTAGAAAGCGGAGTAAATTCAATCTCTCCGTTTTGGTTGAGATTTTGTATAAAACCGAGGAAATACTTTCTGTTTTCAGCTATGGCAACTCCTTTTTGGAACAAAATATTTCCAAAACGGAGACTCCCTATTTCACTCCGTCAAATTTTTACCTGTGTACAGTAGGGACTGGCCTATCTTGAAAAGGAGATATAAAACGGCCTGCAACTTCTTGAGTACTTCTGCCCGAGTGATATCATTTAATTATTTGCACCTTTTCTTCACATGTGTGAATTACCATTGTGGCGAAAAGAATTTATAACAAAGAACTAAGAAAAAAAAAATGAAATAACCAGGAAAATTATAAAAATTTAAATGAAAAAGACATAAGTAAAAGGCGGAGATGAAAGAAAATAACGGTAAGCAGCAGAGACTTACATTCATCAGTCCGTGCCAAATTAATATTGCTGCTTGTAGTTTGTTTGGAATGACTGCGTGCAGGCGTGAAGGGCGGTGCGTGTGTTTTCGGGTTCTTACTGCAATATGTTTAGCAACTAGGGCGAGTTTTTATGCATACACTGTTGAAAATATTATCGGTGTTGGCGTTAATTTTTTGTATATGGAAATCGATTGAGCTAAATATACAGTAAGAAATACATTGCTGATTTACTTTGCTAAATTTTGTAGATTTAACAAAAGCTGTTAATAAAATGATAAAATGATAACATTTCACAAAAGAATTTGTAGAGTTCATACTAAACTTACCTTCATTTGACAAAATATTTTTATAAAATTCATCTTATTAACACCTGACTTTTGCTAAATGTATTCATATAAATTTAAGTACATCTACAGTAAACACGCATTCCCCATTAATTGTAAGTGGTGGATAGACATACAGTGTGTGTCACATATATTGAGAAGTAAATAACTGCGAGGCTTAACAAATTTGATGGTAAGTTTGTAGGTGTAGGTCAATTTAGCTAAAATATTTTCGATTTCCGGTTAAGTTCTCTTATACCGGAAGTAGTTGTCGACTTTGTTACTGCAAATGGAAAGATGATATTTTTATTGCAAATTTGAATCCTACTCTGAATTTTATGTCTAGTGTATCTAAGATATCATGCACCTAATGTTTTACAAGACATTTTGTTTATGTAGTGGTTCACGAACTTTTAAATTGCTTGCAGTTGGTACAGTGGAATGTTTTTATTTTCATTTGTAAAAAATATCCACCGAATGGGGTATTGATTTCCAACAACGAAATTAAAAAATATTAAACTGACTGCAGGAAGAGTGGGGGCAAAATAAAAGATCTTCAATTTGTGGTAACTCATTTTTTTGAAAACCATTTTTAGCTGAAATGAAAGTTTTACGAGATATTTCAGAAAAAAAACTATCGCAGCATAATCATTACAAGTACATGTGATTAATATTATCTACGAATATTTGTTAATATATTAAGAGACTGCGCATTGTAATATTAATTTCTTAAGAAGAAAAATATATTTAATCTAAATACATTTTGTTGTTTCCCTATATTTAAACATAAAATAAATTTGATCTTAATATATTTATACTGAATTTCACCAAAAAGAATTCTCAGTATGTCTACGGGAGAAGTGAAGATATAAACGTACAACCACACATGCGTATAGGTTTATGTATACCACAATAACCCCTCCTTACAATACACATGCACCTAAATGATAATTATCGCAAAATTGGACACTTCAATAGGAAGAGCATGACTATTCAATCTTTCTTAGCTATTTAGTCTTTACTTAGAAATTGCGCAGGCCATTAATACAAAGAGAGTGCTATCGTGAAAATCTCCCCTATATGCATATGTGGTTGTATAATATTCGTACTTTTTCCACCGTCATGCGGTGTACGTGTAAATGGTACTTCCCAGTGATCATTTACGTGTATATTCTATAATTACAAAGGAAAATAAGTTTTAAAAGAAATATTAGCTAATTACCCTAAGATACCATAAAAATTCCTATAACTTCTCCTGTAATATATGTATATTTCCTTCTTTTATGTCGTTCTTTCTTTAACCATATGTGCTACCTCAGTCCCTTGTTAATTTTACATGGTTCAAAAGAATTTTTAATGACTTAGTATAAACCTGGAGATACTTTGATGAAGAAATTCTTTTAAATTATTTACGTGCGACGACTTATGGCCTTGGTACAGACGTAATAAAACGCATTGTGCCGGCCAAGGGTTGTATTTTACAAAAGTACCTGTTCAAGATTCGTTCTCGGGAACCATTAAACTGCGAATACGAAATCAAAACAAGCAGAAGAGAAAGGATCAAATAATAAAAAAAGCGAATATAATAGAAAGAGGGAATGACTTTGTCGTAAAACTCGATCCGAGTTATAACACGGTGTTTGACGAGACGTATAACTTTTTACAATGTACAATATAGATTCGTAAAAATATATCTCATACGATATCTATGTATGTCTCACACGTATACGTAAGCCAAACAACGTTTATATCCTTTCATATTCGAAATCGTAAAATAACTCTTCCACAACTACTTCCACTTTTTTCCTTGCGAGAATTTCATCGTGAATAACGTTAAGAAAATGTTAGCGCGTTTATACAAGTGTACATCATTTGCTTGTTTTATTTCTTCGTACTTTTAAAACGGAGCTCTGACAAGGTATATAATAACAAAACACTTTTGCAACTTCCAGTAGTTTCGAGTATATGTCGGTAAGTCGATACCAACATAAGAGAAAACTTTGGAGTTTGTACAATAAGGCTACGGAATATTCGGTAGTTAGAGTCGGAGCCACGTCCGAGCGCCCTTCCCTTAATTGAGAAACTTAATTCATTTTAACCAAGAACAGTGCACAAAATGGCAACAGTTTTAGTTCGCCATTAATGTCAGAAGTTAGTCGAGAAGTGCTAAGGGATGGGTTAGTTGAATAGGTGGAATTGGAGGTAACTAAACGCTAATTTTTTAAGCAGCTTAAATTTACTTAAAGAGGATAAAATAAGAAAAAAATCCTAGGATAGGAAAAAGTTCCCAAATGTAACAAATAAAATGAAGATAGGTACTAGAAAAGACGATTTTGTCATAACTTAGACTAAAATATACTTGGTTGCTTAATGGTAGTTTGGCAAAGAGAAACAGGATGGCTATATTATCATTTATATAACAGTCGTCATAGACGGTGTTTTGGTGGAGCGAATGCAAATAGATCCAAGAACGGTTGTCAAGAGCACCAATCAGCAAATGCTCAGAACGCACAAATTATCGTGTTCATAACAAGAAATACGCTAGAAAGCTCTCAACCACAACAGAATAAGAGTTGTGGTTAAAAATCCCATAAAGATTGCATAGGGCAAATGATCTGATGGAATGAAAGTAGGCCTATATACAGGGTGTATCAGATATAGAGGTAAACATAATAATATGTAGCAGCTGTAATCATATACAATCAAAAAGTCTTAATGCATAGGGGGTCTATCTGTAAGCATTAACGAGAAAAAAAATATTTTATAAATGCCGTGGGCTAGAGCCGCACCTGTGCCCAACCTAAATGCTGTCCCGAGTATACCCCCACATACCACTATTATTCAGCCATTACCGCTGTTACTTTTGTGTGGATCGCCGCTTGGAATGCAAGCCACTTCGAACATTTTATTTAAATTCTTTCCGTCTCGAAAAAACGATCCTTTTCAAGACCATCATGATTTCATATAAAGAAAATCGAAGCTTGATGCATCAGCAAAAAGCGCGGGAATGTATAGATTCATTTTCGCGCGATATCATAGTAAAAAGCGTGTTTGCAAATTTTCTGTATCTACATTTATTTCTGTGTTAATTCGATTCAATTCATTTTTGCGTTATATGATTAAATAAATCAAAAGAAATAACTCAGATTCATGTGTACCGGTTATTAACAACTAACTCTCAATTCGACAAAGCAAAAGAAAAATATTTACGTTTTTTGTAACTACTGAAGTCGCATATCCGGTGAAACTCGAACGTCTTATCAGGATATTAAAAATAATACATTGTGGACTTACGTAGAATGCTCTTAACAAAAAAGGAATGTTTATTTTATAAAAAGAAGAAATAAAATTAAAATGCCTCAGTTTTGCTATTTTTACAAGGGCCTTTATTTATTCAAAATGACGCTAAATGAGCTTACGGCATACCATTAAGAATAATACTAAATGAGTGCAATGTATTTATACATAATATCACGTTTAGCGGGTGCTTAACATGACGTTTCCTTGCATCAAGCCCGGACTAAAGAATTTTTACACCCTGTATATAATAGCTCTGGTAATAACTGCAATAGTTAAAAGGTTTCTGGAGCAGTTTGAGCTGTTTCATAAACTGTTTAAGTTAGGCTGTTAAGTTAATTTCAGTTGTTCCTACAACTGTTAAAGCTGCTACTAGATGGAACAGCACCATTTTTACACTGTCAAATCCAGCAAAAAAATAGACATCCGAAAAAACTGGTAAGTAAAGTAAATTTAGACATTCTACGTGAATCTCATGGAATTTTGATCTAGGACTATTATAGCTATTCTGTTAATAACTGCTGGAAGGTGAAAGAATTCCATACATCTAAGAATCGGAATCAACGAATATTTTAATTCGGATACTCACAACACTAGTAAATAATAACCGTATTGGAACATTTACTGTTTACTCTACATTCGCCGATGTTCATGTATTTCCAATTTAATTTTCCAATTTCAGCTATTTTGTAGTATCTGCAGATTGTACTAAAAGTTTAATTATATATGTGCTGTCTCTGATGTGAACACCATGTGTGATGTATTTTATGATATTCTTTACTTTATGTTTAATCAATATGTACCTATTTATAAAGCTATATCCCACAAATATCCTACCTGGTACACCTGTGACATAATTTTCAATATTAAACGTAAGCATAAATTTTACGACCAGTATAGACGTTGTAGGGATTCGAAAGCATTGCTCAAGTTTAGATATTTACGATCTTCGGTCAAAAAACAAATTAACCATGCTTATAAAAACTACCTTGATTCTGTGGAGAACTCTATTAAGTATACGAAATCCCAAGCAATTTTGGAATTTCGTGAGAGATAAGAAAAAGCAAAGTAGGATACCGGGCAGGATGTTTTATGATGACGTCGCACTGAGTTCCCCTCAGGATATTGTTCCATAGAAAATTTCCAGGTGTTAGAAAAATTACGAAGTATTTTTCCTGATATACTCGGAATATTCACTGGGAAATTTCCAGTTTAACTGAAATTTTACACAGGAAAATTCAGTTAGAATTGAAATTTCCACATGAAATTTTTGTTAAAACTGAATTTCCACAGGAGAATTCAATTAAGATTGAAATTTCCACAGGAAAATTCAGTTGAAATTGAAATTTTCACAGGAAAATTCAGTTAAAGCTGAAATGTCATTAGAAAAACTACTTTTTTTCGGAGTATTTTTCCCGAGCAGGAAAAGTATGTAAGAGCTGTTATTTTTGCAAATCTACTACTGATTTGTGCTTTCGGAAAAAGGTTATTTCTAACTCACGAGTCAGAAACAGTAAACAAAATATAATTTTTAGATTTCGAAATAGGTTTTGCATTTTTATTTTGGTATTTGATGATAAAAAAATTTGATATAAATTAATATACGAACGTAAAAGTTAAACGCAAGGTATGAGATTAAAAACCAGCATTTTAAGAAAACTGTTTATTTATTGGGTATCTATTGACAAAAGCATGAAAAACGCAACTTCTTTGTAGTGGACTACTAACCTGAAAAGAAACCAAACTGAGTACATGTCGATTTGATATGGAATTTGGATTTGTAATAGCAGAATATTGGCCGAATTTATAAATTTCATTGAATTTATCATTTAAGAATTCATATTGAACTACCGCTAATTAAAACACATTTGAAATGATGCGAATCTCGTTACAAAAAGAACACTCTACCTGGTATTAAATATACATGACAGCGCTGTTGTACATACATTTCCGCGTCCGTTGCTTGATGTGGATAGATTTTTGGACATGAGCCGTGTCAAATATGCATAATTTTACCAACGATTCGCTTACAGTTCCATAGGGTTCTCTGTAGACTACTATATGTATGTCAGCAACATGTACAAGAATATCCAGCAATCTACAGAATGTTCTGTGCAGTTATGAGCGAGACATGACAAATTAGTGCAAATATATAATAATAACAGTCATACTTCTGTACATATTTAGAAAATATAATCTAGGTACTTACCTCTGAATTTTCTTTCCTTTCCCACTGATATCGCAATTATGGACTCCACATAGCGACTACAAACAACTACTAACGACTATGCAGGATTTAACATGATCACCCCACATCAGTGTACGCATGCGTTCACTTATAATTTTACTTTTACTTGGGAAATTTCCCGTAATTGCCGCAGTAATTTATGAATTTGAATGTAATTTTCAGGTATCACTAAGAATTTTTAAAATTTTACTTAATAAATTTCCGTAGAATTAAAAAAAGACTCCTATAATTGAGGTAAATTTTTAGAATTATAGAAGAAATCCCAAATTTCAGTAAATTTTCCCCTACTTTGTTACTTTTACTTCTTACCAGTAAGGAAAAATTTTACTTTTTGCAAGGAAAATTACCAACTTTTTTTAGAGTGCAGAATCCAAACTGTTTGCTACAATGGTTATACTTCGGAATTATACGTTGCAACATCAGGTGTTCCACAGGGCTCAAATTTGGGTCCTTTGCTGTTTTTGATTTTTATCAATGATCTTCCCGGCGTCATTTCGTCTCACAAACTTTTATTTGCAGACGATTTAAAATTATATCGAAGCATCAGCGATTCTAGTGATTGTACTGCTTTGCAGATAGATTTAAATCGGCTCTCTTCATGGTGTGAATCCAATAGCTTGCCCCTGAACATAGAGAAATGTAAGATTGTTACTTTTACTAGAAAACTTAATTTCATAACGTATAATTACAATATAGACAACGTCAACTTGGCCCGGACCGATCTTGTTAGGGACTTGGGTATTTTGTTTGATCGCAAGTTAACTTTTACAAATCATATTGAAACAATTTGTAAGCAAGCGAAACAGAGCCTTGGGTTTGTTGTTCGCCATAGTCGATGCTTTTCTAATGTATTTCTTCTTAAATCTTTATACTTTTCTCTGGTAAGATCGCGGTTAGAGTACGGAAGTCTTATATGGTATCCATACTATATGGAATCCAAATGTCAATTGGAGAAAATACAGCGTAGATTTGCTAAGTTTTTGTGGTTTCAAATAGATAACACCTATCCACAGAGGAACTTCGACCATTCTATTCTACTATCTCGCTTTGATATGCCATCGTTGTCATATAGGCGTATATGTACTAGTGTATGTTTTTTGTTCAACCTAGTCCACGGCTTTGTCGATTGTCCTGAGCTTTTGGCCCAGTGTAACTTCTTGGTGCCTCGAATGTCCACTAGACCCTCCGCTGCCTTCTATTTACCGTTTGCTAGAACCAATTTGATGCTCAAGTCGCCCTTATATGTCATGTGTAACAACTACAACAAAATCTTTCACATAAATGATATACATTTCAATAGCTTAAAACAGTTAAAGTTATCCCTCTCCGAACATTTTGACCAGTTTGTTCCCTAAACCGTAGTTAATTTTTGTTCTTATTGCTATTACTGTAAGTTTACACTAATTGTTAACTTTAGTTACATTAGTTGACCTACTTCTATTTTATTTATTTTTTTATAATCTATTGTACATTGTACCTATATTGTAATTGGATTTTATTATTTATCTGTTGGACAAATATATTATTATTATTATTATTATTAATTTACTCATTATTTTCAAATATTTGTTATTAAAAAGAGAAGGGAGTTTCAATTTCATAATATTTGACAATTTTACTTTATCAAGTTACAATAGATACCTGACGAGGAATCGACACAAAATAAAACAAGGAATGTCTTAGCAAAATGGTAAAACATTATCGCTTTTTGTCGATGTTAATACTTGTATCTATTGTAACTTAACAACATGTTTTCCAATGCAATAACATACGAAATATGAAGTTTCTTCTTGGTATATATTGATGGCCGCGAAATTGTATCTAACTTGACTTAGCTTTGAAAGAAAAATACAACATTTCAAGTAGAAAGATATTTTAGCCATCAATTTGAAAAGAGATTAACTTTATCTACATTGCAAATCCGCCTTTTTGTGTCACCATTATGTTTCATTATGTTTATTTCCTTTGTACTACACTTTTTTTGTGTATTTTTACGATTCATCGTTTAAATTTACTATGGCTAGTTTGATTATCAGAGCATTTTATAGCTTTCGTGCTGTCATAGTCAAAGTGTTACCTGGAATGAAAGTTTATAGTTCATCGAAGTACCGGTATTTAATTTGCTATTAATAATACATTCTTAATTTCGATATAGCGCTGTGTTTGAACAACAATTGTCTAAGAACTCTGCGGTAATCCAAATTACACTGAAAATATGACGAGAACATGGAAAATTTCATGTGTACATATTTCTTCGACCCATTAGTTATGAATTCCAAGCTTGTACTCACTCACGGGGGTTGAAAAACGACATGCTGTCATTGTATTGTGTGCAATTTACTGTTTCATAATGTATATCGTGATATTAAAATTTGTCGTGATTGATGGTACTTAGATAGGAGTACAGGATAGAAAAAACCGAGGGTGCCTATTATCACGTCATCCTGTACAGATATCCTAATGCTCCTGTTTTTTGGTTAGTCAATTTGTGATATTAATATTTGGCTCGGATGGACAAATATTCAATTAAAAATACAAATCAGCAAATATCCTACAAGAAAAGAGAAAGTGAGCAACAAGTAAAGCTGTATATAATACATATACAGTGTGTCCCACATCTATTTTCCCACGCATTTACTCGGAAACTAATAGAGATAAAAAGTTGCAGCAAAATCCAGTGGAAATGAGACGACATCAAACTCTGCCATTATAATATACCCCGTATAAATAGCCCTTTACCCTCCTCTCCCACTTTATTCTTTTAAAATTGCCCCCCTAATTTTTTTCGCAAGTTTTAGGTAGCTACCAGGCTTACAAATACAGTCGTATGTATTTTTTATTACTATTATACGAAATGTTCTCAAAAAGTAGTTCTGAAAAATGTATGCAGTGAGAGCAGAAATACTGGCTGAAGTGTACCGCTCTCATGAAGTATGACTTGGCATCTCTTCTAATGTCAAACCAACCCATATAATTACAATAACAATGACAGGAACGCCAATGAACAAATGTCAATTGTGCAATATGACAGAAAAAGAAAGTAATTTTGATAACATTAGAAGAGCAATAATTCTCAAACACGTGTTACTATTGATTATTATAAGTATGATATACCAAAATCATATTATTCTTATTCTATATTGAGAAATAAAAAAGAAATCTATATTTTATTCAATATTTTATTCTTTTCAAATAATAATAATAATCTTTTATTTTTACTGCAAATACAGTTTAAACTATATACATATTCATTCCACAATACACCATTCTTTTGTCAAAACCAAGTACATTACTGTTCCTCTACTGCCTTAGAAACATTAATATTTTTGACAAAATATGTAATGGAATTCAGAATCATTTACTTTTCTTTTGACGAATAGACTTCGTCCTTTTGCCGTCACTTGTAAGATTCCATACTCCAATTCTACAACAACATGATCTTTGCGTTGCATGTAATTATAATGGCTGTTTTATTGTACTTACAACAGACAACATAAATGGGGGAACAGTAGTTTTTATAAAAACTGATCTGTTTAAAATAAAGATAGCCAGCATATAATCTGGCAACAGTCCCCATCATAGAAAAGGATAGACACATATAACAATACTTCTTTTAAAAATTGATTTAGTCTGTAATTATCTATGTTAATGATCTCATGCGTCCTTCATTACTTTATTAATTACTCGTTTATCAACCGCCCTTGACCTAAGAATCTTATTAGGCACAGATTTTATTTTTGTCTTTCTACTTTAACATCATATACTTTTTACTACAATTCAAAACTAATAAATTTGGACCAAAATCAACTGCATATAAATAGTGAACTTTTTATTTATATAAAATCTAAAACAGAATCCTTTTTCTGTAGAAAATACCGCTATTCTGTTGCTATATGAAAAAGAGAGATCGCAGTAATATATTTATAGGCAATAACAAACTCCCCTGGGCTTCTCATTCATTTCTGTAATGTTTTGTAAATTTATGTCTCCAAATATTAGCTGGTCGTCGTGACAGGGCTCGGTTAACCGCTTTGTATTTCTGTCCTGGCTTTTGTGGTTTTCTTCACAATAACAGCACCAACGTGAAAGAGAGAAAGAGGACGCCAAAATATATGTCAATGTTTTAAACGTGACAACGGCATTTGTTTGTTTGATATATTAAAACTGGTGTCTCTGTATGTCAGGTTTAAACTATTACCAGAGTTTTTCTGTACATTGTATGAAATATTAAACTTGTGTATTATTAAGTTGTTAAAGTGTGAAAGGTATATTATATTTAACATTACTTTCGAACCATGTTAGCAAAATAAAGATTGCTCCCAGGAACCATGATGATTTGTCAGCACTATATTTGCTTTTAATTTATAGTATGTAAACAACACCGGCACATAGAAATACATAAAAGGAGAACGGGGACGGATATTACGAAGCTTGGAGTCTGTTAAGAGATAACTCACTAATTTGAGGGCTACCTCTAATGTAAAAAGCCGGCGAAAAGGCATCTTGAGTAACATGGGTATACGTCTACGTCTGACGACATTCCACCAGCACTTAAAGGCTACCGAATTACGGAGACATGCTAATGACATCTTAAAACATACGTTTGTAGAGATTTCCGGTGCACCAGTAGACTGTTCGTTGCAAAATCTAAGATTAGAATTTTTAAAGCTGGTATATCTACAATGACGGCGAAGATAGGTTTACGGTTAGGTAGGCAGTTTACTTTTATTTATTAGTAGAATTAGGTAAAGGTATCGCACCTAAAACAACTGCTATTGATGAAAATATATTTTCGGAAACATGACAAATAGGTTGCATGGTGTAAAAAATTAATTAGTTATACATAACATTACAGGTTAGATATTAATATACACGGCAATATTAGTGTATCCAATCAACATGTATGTACGCACCGGTGTTGGGCAAGTTAGGGGAAGTGAATAAATTTCCACAGCGATTAGACATATTCGTGTGTTGTCGGCTCTCAATAAATTACTAGTTAACACTGCTCCCCACTGACTACGCGAATAAACACGAGTGTATCCAGTCGCTGTAGAAATTTATTCACTCCTCCTATCTTGCCCAACACTGGTACGTACGGCCATCGCTTCACGTGAATATGTTTCCTGTTTCTAAGTACTCATTCATTGACTGATAATGAGTTGAAACGAGTTCTCTTGATGCGTTTATATTTATTAGCAGGGACGGCTCCTCTTAAAGAGCCACGGGGTCATGGCCCCACCATTGCAAATCACAAATTAATCATTAAAGAGCTTTTATTTTCTGTAAAAATACCGATAAATATACGTACAAACACACACATTTAAGTACAGAACGAACGTTGCGAGTCCCGTGATTTGATGCGACCAAACGCCCTTTATAGTTATTTATGCAGACAAGCGTCTGGAGCCACGTCTAGATTGGCCCCTGATTTCTGACGCTTGTAGGTATCCGCGCCCAGCTAGCGGAAGAGTCGCTAGTCGCAGTATATGCAAAAAATACATTGAAGTGGGGCCAGACGTTTCGCTGGTTGATCTAGTTATCTCGCCAGTGCTTGGCGTTGTGCAGGAAGGAACTCGCGCTATCACGGCAGGCAAGCGTGACGCAGATCGACTATTGAAAGAAACATATGCAGAAGACCGCCGCATACGGACTTCCGTTTAGCACTTTCCCCCAATAAAAATTGGGTTCAAGAATATTTAATATTTATTAATTATAGTAAAAGAATGCAGTATTATTTTAGGATGACAGGGCAAAATAACAACTATAGTATTTCAAATGAAAACTACTATTCATATCTTTCTTAGGGCAAAAATTATGAAAATAACATAATAAATATAATAATAAGGGAGTTATTAATAGTGTTTTAAGTATTTAAAAGCAAGCCATTTGCTTAGGTAAACAAAGAAAATAAAAATTGTGTTTCCCATTCTTTGTAAGAAATACGTTCATTTATGCTTAGAATATCCATTATATTTTACTCGACGACCTTCGCTTAAATAACACATGTGCTCTGCGTTGTGTTATGTTTTCGTCGATATAAGATCACAAAAACACCTGAATAATTTTGCATTAATTAGGTAGGAGAATGTAAACAAATAAGCCATGTATGTACGTGCAGTTTAAAAGCTAAATATATACCAATCTGAAGGAAATACGTTAGTATTTGTATTTGGGTAGATAAGTATATCCGACAAGCACTTAACGTATTTTTTCATTTTAAAATAGCTTCTAAATTTGTGTACAATAATTTTTTTCGGTCGGTATTATTTTAGTTAGGGCCATTATTACAATCGCGGTTTAAGTCGTAGATCAATAATCTTCGGTTTACACTTCATTTTAGAATTACAATCGATATAAATAAAAAAAAAAGAAGCTGGACCTTGCCATATTTAATCTTTAAACCACGATTGTAATAATGGTCCTTAGCAATAAATAAGGTATTGAATTACTACAAGCTGAGCTAAACTGATTTAAAACTTTGTAAAATTAGTAAAATGTCATCTCTCTCACTCAAATTGGGCGGATATTGGTGAGTGTACCTATACAGTTTATACAGAATGTAACGAAAATGCGGTATGATTTTCGTTAGGTACTAACTATAGGATATATAAAGTATAAGTTCGCTGAAAGCTGATTTTCTCATTGAGAAACGAGAAAAAAAGATTAGAGCCCAAAAATTATTTAGTCCGGGCCTAGTACAAGAAAGTGTAAGTAAGTGCTTAAATTGTGGTAATTATTAGGTAATGAATACGTAATTCATTACGTCCTAATAGTGTTATCCTAACCGTATGCCAATATCTAAGAGTTCATCGAACTTTACTTATCATCTTATAATCAAGATCAGTGAGCTACTTACTATGTTCGTATAAAAATAGTCTAAGGCATTTCATACTTAATCTTTTTGTAAAATATATTTTTTTTATTTGTCAAGAGCATTCTAAAAAGTAAGCGTTGTTTTTAATATCTTAGGTTTGTTCGTTGTACCTAACTCAACTCGTTTACGAGATAATTAACTATTCTTCAAAATGTAGACTAAAATTTAAGAGGCATGCTTGTCATGCATATTTAAGCTAGATATTTTAAACTGTATTTATTTTTTAGCTAAAGCTAAAGACTTGATAATAAAATAAAAGTAATGCAAAATAATTATACAGGGTGAACAAAAACATACTTTTAATTTTCGCTATCATTAAAGGCAAGTAACTTTTATATTTTAAATGGAACAGCCTGTATTTATTACCCTGTTCAGATTCTAATTTTAACGGTCTTTAATTGTATTAATGCTACCAATACCTATCCCTTATACTTTCTTAGTAATTTAGAATTTTCTATTTCAAATATTAATTCCTATCCATTCTTTTTTAAAAAGTAGGCTTAGACAAAATTGTCGCTATTATTCATTATACACAAAAGGCATTTAACAGTAACAGAACTTGTCAGGTATGCGTTGTTCGTCACTGTTTAAAAAGCATTTTAGTTATTTACAATGAGAAATTACCCTCGAGCAGAAAGGATTCATATGATTTTAATAATTGGGCAGTGTGAAGAAAATTGTTTGTTAGCATCAAGGATTTATGCGAAAAAATATCCTAGCAGACGCCATCCCGATAAGCATTTAGAAAATTTACTGCAAGTTTTGCGATGTGCAAGAAGTGTGCCTCATAAGAAAACAGAACGATAAAAACCGATTGCCAGAAATGAAGGAAATAATATTTTAGTTATCGGATCTCTTGCTGAAAATTCGCATACAAGTCAGGAAAAAATAAATGAAACTACAGGGATAAACAGAGAGAGCATCAGAAGAATCATAAAGAAGAACAAATTTTACCCATACCACATACAACTGCATCAAGAACTTTTGGAAGTAGATTATGATCGGCGGCTTGAATTTTGTTTATGGCTTCTAGAAAAGTTAGGAGATGACAAAATTTTCTCGATTATGTGTTATTTTCGGATGAGTTAACTTTTCATAACAACGAATTAGTTAATAGGCATAATTTTTATTATTACAGTGACGAGAATCCCAATTTCTTGAGAATCCTAAATCGTCAACATCGATGGTCTGTTAATGTGTGGGGCGAAATAGTTGGAAAGCACGTGATAGGGCCATACTTTTTAATTGTTTCTTAAATTGTGCCATGTTTCTACAATTTATAAAATATAACTTAGCAATACTTTTGGAAAATGTACCAATTAATATTCGACAAAGACTTTGGTTGTAATTAGACGGTGCTCCTGCGCATTTAGAGTTCGGGATGAATTAGATAGGCAGTATCCCAATAGGTAGATAGGCCGCGGAGGTAAATAGAATTGTCCAGCAAGACCTCCAGACCTAACCCTAGATTTTTTTATGGGGATACATTAAAGATATTGTTTATGATATACCATCAACCACGCCCGACAATATGAAAGAGCGAAGCAGAATGCGTTTCGATCTATAACAGCAAATGTTTTGAATGATGTTAAAGACCCTTTTCAAGAAAAAGTACTCCTCTGCAATGAAAACCACAGCCATCATTTTGAACACTTTCTAGAACATTAGCAGTTTTTAACATATCAGTTTATCCGTTTTAATAAAGTACATTTCTGAAGTTTACTTAGTTATGACTTTTAATTAGTACGTACGAAAAGCCAGGTGAAAAGTTAGGCTGATGAATATCGTCTATCTATGTTGAATAATAACAGCAGTTTTGTCCAAGACCTAGCTTAAATATGCGTGACAAGCATGCCTCTTAAATTTTGGTCTACATTTTGAAGAATGGTTAATTATCTCGTAAACGAGTTGAGTTAGGTATAAAAAATCTTATACTAACTTACCTTTATTTAGTCTGTACTATCAAAATATGCCATAATATACAGGCTGTTCCATTTAATTTTTCACGGCATTGGTGTGTAACTTTTCTTTGAGCCACCTATATACTTAATTCAAAATAATTTTGAAGTGTGGTCCTTCTGAACCTGTATAACCTTTAACAAAAAAAAAATTTAAAATATATTACCACTTTTCGTATATAAACCGACGCGAATGTGGTGGCCCACCCTGTATATATAAAATCGATGAGAGAAAATTCTTAATTTGATAATACGAACTAAAATACAAAAAAAAAAACACAAAACAGGTTAAAATGCAGGTAAAAATTATGACAGCAATCAATCATAACCAAACGGAAAACGAACCAAGAACATACTGAAGAGAATTTGCGTATATTTAAAGCAACAAAATTTGTATGCAGTTTTAAACGTATATGTATAAAAACTAATTGTTTTAGTATTGTGTGTGAATGTGTTAGATATGTACATATGTATCTGTTTGTTATAAATATTAATTTTGAAAATAAAATAGATACAGAGAAACTATGATGTAAAATAATAATTTCCCCTAATAAAAAAATTAAAAATCAAAATTGTTATATTATTATTATTATTGTTACATCAATTGCACTGGTGTATATTTCATCTTTCTCAGGCACGTAAAAAGTGTTAGTATAGTAAGAGATGACATTCGTATGGTTCGATTAATCGTCCCGTCCGCTGCGACCACTAGGAAGGGTCAGCCTTTCCGAAAATTAGATATCTCATTCTTATAGCAGCAGGGCAGTAGTAGAAAATATGCTCAACTCTCTCCTCGTCTTCTAAATACAGCCGGCATACAGTCTCATCAGAGAGCCCGATTCTGTGTAAGTGCTTTCTGAGTTTACAGTGACCTGTAAAAACCGAGACAATCACCTTGACATTTTTACAGTCAAGTTCTAACAGTTTCAAAATTAATAAAGATACACTAGAAGTGTATAATACTTTACCATTTGCAAAGGATATATTTTACACTAGTGCTTACGCTAGGTTCGGGTACATTTCTTAACACTATTTTGAGTGGACCTCCCTGTACAAATGCTAGTGTATTTCTAGTGTTAAATAGTGTAAAAAATTCTTACTATGTGTGTTTTTAAGAATTTTAATACCCCTAATATAATAATAAACGTAGTATTTGTGCTCAATAACGTAGTTGAAGTAATCTCAGAAGCCTCCAAAAGTTTAAAATTCAACAAGCGAAATCATTCTAAATAATACAAATTTCTAATAGCGTAAGGATCCAAAATTTAGATGTATGGTTTACACCTGTGGCATAGAATTCGTTTCGTCCTTTAAGGATGGGGTGAATTATAACCACTAATACCATATTTTTCTCAAATTCGTCGGGTATAATGTATTCAAGATAAAATATTCAGGTCTCATTTCCCCCCTTTAGTCTTGCTTACCCTATTATTACATTCTGATGGCCCTTTTCTGCAGAACGATTGACGACCGCGCCACGCAACGCTCACATCCCTAAACGGCGTTTACGGAGGGTCCGCGACAGCCGGCAAAAAACCCAGGTTTAAAGTTTAAGGGCTTAACGTGCGAAATACGAAATTAGATACGAAACGGATGATCCGTTCCGTCCAGCATAAAAGCATTTAACGTCGTGATTGTGGTTAGATACACAGCATAGATGCGAAGGTACTCGAAAACGGAGACATAACAGTGCGGGAAAACAGGTTTTAGTGTCCGGTTTGGGCGTTTAGAGCCGTCCGTAATATGTTTGCGTGGGTGTTTTGTAAATCCCGGCCGGTCTTAGAGCCGCCAAACAAATAATGTTTACGGCTCAGGTGTGAATTCGATTGTAGTGGGCGTGGTTGAGAGTAGCCACGCCATACAACTCTGGGCATTACGCCTCCCTTTCCCCCACTATGTACGCGCGAGTAAAAACTAGTTCCACTTAGGATAAAACAAGAGCAAATGCATGGAAGTGTTGGTCGTGTGTGTGCTTGAAAAAGCCATTAAATGGCCACGGTGTCCACACCTTTTTGCCGGCGTTAGTATTATTCTTTTCTTTCTCAATATTTATTTTGTTCTTCGCACGAAAGGGGGCACAGACCACCACGCGAGCTTTGCGCGTGAGTGAGCATCCAAATGCGCATACGCTAGGAGGTAATCTGTTTCAGATGAAAAATATGCTGACATTACTTTGTTCTTTTTAAAGGAATCGTCATTCGTGGGGAAATATGCGTGCGTATAATCGCAAGGAATTTTTAGTTAACCATTAGATTACAATTACATGCATTTTCTCCTAACATTTATCTCCAAACTACTGGGTATACTGTATTCGGTTATATTGCTAGCTCTACGCTTTTTATACACAGAAAAGTATATCTCCATTGATCTAACCAGAATTTTCTGTTACAGGAACGAAAACAAAACTTGTTAGGTATTTGTTCTTGTAGTACAACCAGTTTATATTGTTGGTAATGCTAACAAGGGGTCAATCGAACTCACTCGAACTTGACCTTATTCAACAAAATTGTTCCTTTACATTGTAGCAAACAATTTTTTATTTCAGAACACGACATAATTTTGTTGAAATAATTTAGTTATGATAACCAAAATTTGATTCAAATTAACTAAATCCTAGAAGTTGATTTAAATGTATATTATGCTTCCATTTATTTTTCGACTATTCCGCTTGAGTTAATATTTAATTGAACGAACTATAATTTTTATTTCTGTTTAGCAAGATATTTGCTTGAACGACATGTATTTGCTTCAAACAAACAAAATCCGTTGAATAACAAAATCTGAGATTATATTTCATTGAAATTAAAGGTGAATATACACTCGGAAAAGTACCTGCATTGAGCTAATCAAAATTTAGTTAATTTAACTGCTGTTTGGTTGTGTATGGCGAACCATAAGTTTTTGTTGCAGGAACGGAAAAAAAATGTTAGGTATTTGTTGTTAGCACAATAAGTTAGAGTAATCCTAGTAAGAGTTCGATCCAATACTTTGAAACGTATCACGTGAAAAATAATTGTTGAAATAATTTAGTTATGATAACTGAAATTTAAGTCAAATTAACCAAATTCTCTTAGTTAGTTCAAATATATATTGTATCCAAAAAGGCAACCCTTTCTAGATATTTATGCTCGTAAAAAAAAAAAATTAGTTCAACACGGCTGTTTTATTCAGCCGCTTCTCAAAACATACGTAAAGAGGCAGGAAAATAATGAAATAGATGTGTTATCCTTCACAGGAACCATGAATCCGACCTCTTTTGAAAAAATAAAGAAGTTGGTCAGTAGAAAATTATTATTTCATATTTGAAAGAGCACAAAAAAGACGTTTCAGGGTTGGTGTTTCATGTTTCATTTTTGCTTAGACGCATAATTTGCAGAATATATGAAGAGAGGCTCACAGAACGCTGACTTAGAAGACCTTGAAATCCTTGAGGAAGCTTATATTTTTAACAAAGTAGTCCCTCCACCGCAATTCGTGCTTATTTCTAGACAATAACTTTCCTCCTGGATGGATAGGTGCAAACGGACCTGTGAATCCTTGACCTTTCCATATTAGATTACTTTTTGTGCGGCTTCATACAAAATAAAGTATACAGGGTTAAAAGTTGCATTCTGGGCAACTGGAAATGGGAATGACTTCTACTGTAGGTGTACCTACGTACGAGGCTGCCGTAAAAATTTATTATGTTAACGAACTGTCATAGCACATCAGCCGAAATAAACTGAGCGTGAGATTCTTTTTCTCGCTAGAGCTCATCGCTATTAATGGTATGAATAACAGATAATAACCAATTGTCTAAGCGAGTTATTGTAAACAAAATTCTTAAAGTTGGTAAAAGTAATATTAAATCCAACATTGCATTTGTATTAGTGAAAAGAGAAATAAAAAAGCAATACTCATTTGATAACTAAAATCTATTCATGTTTCTTTCTATTTATACTTATTTTTATATCGAAGCATCAAATAATGTAAAATAGATATTTCAGTGACAGTGCTCATAAACTATATCAAAAGAAAAAAAAAGATGAAAAAGCAACAATCAAATAAAATATCAAACATATTCTAAAAAACTTAACAATAGTAAATGAAGTACCTATTCGTCAGTAAATACTATATTATTGAAAAAATATTAATGTTCGGGATATCTACTCTAATCATTAATTCACAAAATTCCATGCGACGGTAATAATTGTCGGGTAAAAGTCCTTGGGATATGCTAATTTTATACGACCGATATTTATTCTTATGCAAAAGGTTTCAAATAGTTTTTGTGCTAATATTACATTGGCGAACAATTTGTCTAAATGTCATACTAGGATTTAATTGAAACAAACTTGAATTTCGATCACATTTTTCGCTAGGACATCTTTATTTTTGTTATTTATTAACGTAAACGTTCTTTCAAAACGTCGGACCGTATTGCAATACTAACCGTGCTAGAATTGATCTTTCGGGATCATTGATTGCAAATAAATCGTGTGTAACTACTGCTGAATTGCCACCGTAAAAGCTTATTAGCTAAAGTAATATTAATTTTTTTTATACAATTACTGATAGTAATCAGAACTTACTAACTGTTATGAAAGTTATCGTTCCCTAAAACCAAGTACGTCCGCGACGCCTTATTAAGAAATAAACAAAATGTATCGAAAACCGGCTTCACTTGAGGTGAATTACGCATGTCTAGCGATTTGTTTCCATCACTTCGCAGTAGTCCGGAATGAGGGCTTCATTGAATTGATTCAAATTGAAATAAATCGATGTGAGGGTAGTATTTTGTAGTAGTTAGTCAATGGTAGAGAGAACAGCGGTGAGTCCTTGCTGTTAGACAGCGATAGCATATGGATTGGATTAGAGATCGTATATCGAACACACAATCGCCCAGCCGATAGGAATACGTTTTTCTCGGCTGTTAACTGATAGAAATCATATTTTCATCCTTCTTTCGTTATATTACGGCAACCTTCGAACTATGTTTAATCCAAATAAAAAATAATATAAAGGCTATTCTATTTAAACAATCCTAAGTTTGCAAGTTATATCAGATAGGGAGATACAGGGGAAATAATAATATATTAACATTAAACGAACAATTAGATTATAATATCAACTCACATTTTACGTTAAAATATTAACATTCAACACACATTAATAGGTTTACTGTGAAAGTTAGTTCACAGTAACAGAAACTTAGGATATGATGAGCATCAGAAAATATAAAAAAATAATTTCATCCTATATCTTAAAAACTGAAATCTAGGAAAATTCTGATTACATGCTAACAACTACAAATATACCAGAGATATTTTTAAAAATATATTTAACAAATATTTTTCGCGAGAGGTTTTTGAATATATTTTTTTATATTTTATCTAAATATAGATATAATATACAATTGAAATATTTACTCCATATTTTAAATCAATGTAAGTTTGATATTTTTTAAAATATTTGTAAAATATTATTTATATCAAAATTGAGATTTTTTAATGCAATCATGCAAAGTTACGTAATTTACCAGAATGAACTAAAATTATTTGTAGACAGTAACCTATATATCTTGTTTGTTTAGAATGTATAACATCGATAACAAAAAGCTATATGCTAACTTTCCCGGAAAATAAAAAGAACAACTACCTGGGGGTGCCTAAAAGGGAAGAACTTGTTTCTTCATACTCACCATACAAGTTAGTAATTAACAATGCCTCAAAAATATAATATAGTAAATAAAATAAATAATTAAAATAAAAAAATAAAAAATGAATTCTAAAGTTAGATAAAGTGGAAGTATATTTCGTTCTAGATTATGCATTATATTATTGTTTTGATTTGATGTGAATGGATAGCAGTTACCTCGCTGCAATTATTTTAGCTCCTACGTAATATAATTACCTTCTACGTGAACGCAGATATATTAATAGAAGCTACAGCGCTGAACTTAGATACTAACTACATGATAATTTTAGATATATATTATCTAATTTAATCGTTAAAGTATCATTTTAAATAGGTACTTATTAATATGTATGCACATGTAACCCATTTTATCATTAGTCCTACGCACCAAATGTACAAAAGCAAAAATAAAATTTTATTATATACAGTGTGTATCAGATATAGAGGTAAATATAATAATATGTAGCAGCTCTAATCATATACGATCAAAAAGTCTTAATGCACAGCGGGTCTATCTGTAAGCATTAACGAGAAAAAAAATATTTTGTAAATGCCGTGGGCTAGAGCCGCACCTGTGCCCAACCTAATATCATTCAGCTATTACCGCTGTTAGTTTTGTGTGGATCGCCGCTTGGAGTGCAAGCCACTTCGAACATTTTATTTAAATTATTCCCGTCTCGAAAAAACGATCGTTTTCAAGACCATTATGATTTCATATACAGAAAATCGAAGCTTGATGCATCGGCAAAAGCGCGAGAATGTATAGATGCATTTTCGCGCGACATCATAGTAAAAAGGTGTGTTCGCAAATTTGCTGTATCTACATTTATTTCTGTGTAATTCGATTCAATTTATTTTGCGTTATTTGATTAAATAAATTCAAAAGAAATAACTCAGTTTCATGTGGTATAGTTTATTAACAACTAACTCTCGATTCGACAAAGCAAAAGACAAATATTTACGTACTTATAGTACTGAAGTCGCATATCCGGTGAAACTCGAACGTGTTATTAGGATATTAAAAATAATACTTTGTAGACGTACGTAGAATGCTCTTAACAAATAAGGAATGTTTATTTTAAAAAAAAAAGAAATTTAAAACGTCTCAGTTTTGCTATTTTTATAAGGGCATACCGGCCGATTGGTCTTTATTTATTCAAAATGACGTTAAATGAACTTACGGCATACCATTAAGAATAATACTAAATGAGTGTAATGTATTTATACATAACACCAGGTTTAGCGGGTGCTTAACATGACGTTTCCTTGCATCAGACCCGGACTAAAGAATTTTTGGCTCTAAATTTTACTTTTTTTTATTCTTTAATAATGAAATCCGGTTTCGGTGGGTTTGTGCTTTATATGTCGTGTAGTTAACACCCAAGCAAAATTTACTTTTTTTATTTGATACACCTGTATATATATTTTCTTATATGAAATAAATATTTACAGAAATACAAAGTAAAATATTCTTGCAGAGTTAAGAAAAATATATTGAGGAATCATTTGCAATAAAATATAATTAATGCTACATAACATATATATTTGTAAAACGTACTTCTAATATATTTTCTATAATATATTTATACATATTGTCTTAATATAACTAATATTCAAGAAAGATTAAAGATTTTTTTCTAAATATTTCCGAAATATGAAGTAAATATAGTTGGCTACTGGGGCAGGACCTTTTGTTTCACAAAAAGTAGATACTGACACGAAAATCGTAACTCTCTATCTCTTATAATAACTGAACCTGCCGAAGTTTCCAATATGGAACACCTGTATGCAGCAATTTTGTATTTTTTTTTAGTTAGCACAATAAAGTCATTTTATTATTATTAAATACACATACACACACACACATGTCCAATAAAACGGTACCTTCTGAATTATAACCCATGTAAAAATTTTTCAATTTCAATAACCGTCACGACTTGGATGGAGTGAAATGTGTTTAAAATTGGCCCAAAGCGTGTTACATTTACCCCGTGGGCGCACTCAGTAGAGTTACAAGGGTTGTTTAATGTGAACGCTTAATATGACCGCATACACCTATTCTATTACTTTAATTGCTTCAACATGTGTTTCACGTACTGAATTTAATATGCGACGCAGTTGTTGGCTTCGTTACCGTCCGTCGATCGCGGGTAAAACGGGGTCGCATCCGTTCATTACGCGCAAGTAGCGGATCTAACACTTAACATTGTCGTCGCTGTACCGTCGCCATTGCCATCGTAATCGGCCTCGTCAATCCAATTACTTAAAGATTTAACACAACGCAAATACAAAGCGAATTACCCGGCGCGCGCGCTATTTTACGGCTGGTTACTTTCGGGCCACCGCTCCCTCACTCGGCCGCTGCGAGAACGAATTTAATCCGCTTGACGTTTATAACAAAGCAATACAATAAATTACCGATATAAAATAATATGAGAGAGCGCCGTGGAATGCGCTAGTCTTCTGCATTCCTTTCTCGGTGTCATCAGCTCTTGTAAAGCAGCCCAATTACAAGTGGCCCGGTTTTCCAGGGCAATTGTCGTGAGGGAAAACTGGGGTGCGTCTAACGTTGTCAACACACCAGGCTAACAGGCTCGGATTTATGTATTTAATATGCGTGAGGAATGAAAAACTTCCGATTGATGTTTTTCTGTCGTGATTATTGAAACAATAGAAAATTAATTCTACAAAATTAGTATGAATAAAAGCCTAATGAATGCTCAAATAGCTCGATATCATTCTTCCTTTACGTCAAGTAAAAGGCTACTAATTTCCACCGTAGGCGATATAATTTTAATTAGGGTTGCCTATTAGGAAACTAATTTATTCCATTCTTTATGCTAATAGTTATATTTAAGTATATTTACAAGACGATAATGATGACGGAAATGTTTAATTTAATTATCCAAGTTGATATATATATATATATATTAGTGAACAGGCAGGAGAGAAAGTAGCCCTTTCTGGACATTCATTTTCGTAGTAGATTTGCTAACATCTCTTTTATAGTGACGGCTGGTACTAAAGGGCACTAGGGCACGTGCCCACCCAACCACCAAGATAAACACAGAAAGAAATTCGCATGTAATGCAGTGCATTATTTTATTTTATTATTTTTACGTATTTTTATAACGATGGTATCAAAGTTTCCTTCCGCACCGCAGACACTAGCGCATATGCGAACGCTATGCGAAGCGAACTATGTTTCGGGGCACTCTTTCCGATGTACCTATTTGGAGTATGAACCGGACGGCTCCGTTTATCTTCGCTATATGCGCTTATACGGTCGCTTCGGGGCAGGCAATGTGTGTCCCCAGTTAACGTTTTGAATTCGTTGCGACTGCATCGTTTTCAACGCGTACCGCGCATGTGTGATTTCAAAGGCTTGAAGTGACGTTTATTATTAATTATGGAAGTTAATTGAGTGCAAAATCTTAAAAAAAAATCTCGCTCTCATTTGAGGAAAAACTTTTAATTAAAGAGAAAGGAAGGCCTAATCCTGATCTTCAAGTGGTTAAATGATTTAAAGCATATCGCAGAGAGGGCAAAGAAACACGAAAATTCCGTTTCTCACATGAATGCATGCGTGGATTTTAATGTTCTAGGCAAAGCGGACATACGTGAATAGTTAGACAGTGCTTATTTGCGACATAAAATTAAGTACAACGAGGATGTAGAAAAGAAACGTCATATTTTGCGTCGGTTAATTATGTGTATAAAAAAATGTGAAATCTTATCCTATGTTGGATAGCATAAAATTGAAAAGTGAACTTTCAGTAATTTATAAGCGCGAGGACATGTGTGACGTAGATGAAGGTAGTATTTTGCCGCTTTTAGTGTTCATAACACACAACAACTTAAAAAAAGTTTTGACGGAAACATACAAACTGTTGGATATTATTTGTACAACCCCTATATCGACAGCAGAATGTGAACGATGTTTTTCCACCCTCAAACAGATTAAAACTTTTATGAGAAGCACAATGTCAGAAGATCCACTGAACGCATTTTTACAACAAAGTCCTATGACGTCTTTTAAATTATTTGTTAGTTAAATGTTATAAATTACTTTTGGGTTCTTATAATTCTAAATAACAAAATTATTGTACTGGCTTTTTCAGAATATTATTCAAAAAAATATAAATGCAACACAAAATGTAAAATACATAAAGTGATAATTATTGGCCTTCAAATGATATCGATTGCTACATCAAGTTACAATGATTAGCACGGCTAACTAATTGGTGTTTAACCTAATTGATTTAATTATTTGAAGTACTCGAAAAAAGGTAACTGGATAAGTAACTAATTTTTAAATTGTTAAATATTTATTTATTTTATTTGGTTTTTTTTACAGGTTATACACATAAACACTTTATCCAAAGAAGCAACAAAAAGACCATGCTTGTAGATGCATTTTTTATGGTAAGTACGAGTACACATTGAACATTTATATCCATTACAAGTACTGGTTGTTAACACTAGGGCTGTCGAAAACTGTTTTTTTCAGGACTCGAGTACCCGTTCAACTACCCGGTTCCGGGTTACCCGAGTATCTAGCTTTACCCGAAATCGGGTATTACCCGGGATCGTGCTTGATCTGAAACCGGATATTACCCGAAATCGGGCTTTACCCGAACCGGGTATTACGCAAAATCGGGTATTACCCTGGTATTGAGGTTTACCCGAAATCGGGTTTTACCCGGGTACCCGAAACCGGGTAGTCCGTAGCCAAAAATTGCGGGTACCCGTGAGCCCAGGTACCCGAAACCGGGTACCAACAGCCCTAAGAGAACACATATGTAACATATTTCACACTTCAAAGGATCGCCACATATAGAGGACATCTTTAATGGATTGCTAAACATTTTATTATCTTCATTTTCTTTGGTGTTGAAAAGGTTTCTCTTAGCACATTCTATAGGGCTTTTAATTGAATATTAAAAATAATATTAATCATCTGCTCCATATATTCATCATCATCTAACTCTTTTGTAATGTTGTTATTGTTTTCTATTGTTGCCTCTATTTCTTTTGCATGACTGTTTACGTTAGTTCCGTTTATGCTATCCTCACATTAATTTAGGGTAGCACTAGCAGTTTCCTGCATTTTTTAACGGCTTTCTGCTTCTTAGCAGTATTTTTAGATACCTGTGCTCATTTGCCGGCACTTTTAATTTTGTTTTCTTCTCTCTTCTCTATTCGATTACGTTTCCTTGAATCCTTCCCTTTTTCTGCACTCATCTTCTTTTCTCTTTTTTGTAATTGAATCTTTTTCCATTCTTCGGATGTAAGTACAAAAGGCAGTCTCTCCACATTTCTGCTACCTTTTCTAACTGGGCTTTCAGGCCAGTTTAAGTAATCTTTGATTGACCCCTTATTAGCATTTAATGACCAATTTGGATTAATTATTTCCAGGATAATATCGTTATTTCGCAACTCAAGCCCAGTTGACAAAGTTGTAATAGCTGGATTATCTAATAGAATTTCCTCATTGACTGATGGTTGTGCTATTTGCAAGTCATCTTCAAATACTATCGAAATTCCATTGCCCGTGACTTGACCGTGCATCCGAATGTGAATTTAACAATACAAAATGAATGGTACGATATTTGATCTGACTGGCACTTGGCCGATAGACAGCCCTTTCGTAAGGTAGCTCTAAAACGGACTACGGCGTCGGAGCTGGAATATACGCAAAGAAGTCGTAAGGTTACGGTTAGATCGAATATTCATTTCGATTGTCCGTGACATGATCTACTAAATAAAAAGTTTTATAACTTTTGGTTTTTATCATGTTCAACGAAAAGAATACCTTTTCTCCGAAAAGTGTTTATTTTAATTAAAAGTAGCGTGCTGTGTTGCCTGAAGGCTATTTTCTTCTTAAGTATATGCTTTTCGACGAAAAGTAACCGTAATTAAATGGAATGCGCCTTAGTTTTGATTAATATTTTATAATGTCTGTATAACTTCTGTTTAAGTAAGACAATACACATTACATATATATTTTAATTTCTTCTTCTTGGTTTTTAGGTCGAAGGTATGGAAATGCACATTAATAACTAATAGGTTTCGCTTTATTTTCAAAGCTTTTTCAAGCATAAAAATAGAAAATGTAAATAGTGTAAATTATAAATACAATTTGTTTGTTTAATAAATGACAAATTGTTTTGTTTACTAGGATTTTGAATATATCATTATGTTTTATTTAAAGATTGCGTTTTAATATAGGATGTTTTGATTATTTGTTTTTGTATTTTGTAATTAAATAGATCTTTAAAAGATCTATTATTATATCTTATTTAGCTATAAAATGAAGTTATATAATTTTGTGAAATATTGCATGTATGTCGGTTTTATCATTAACTGCGTTTTATGCTTCTAAATTTGAGTTATTTCAAGTATATTACGTGTTTTTAAATTTTGTTTTTTGTTTTAAATTGTTATGTTGTTGAAGTCAAAAGAATGATTTTGAGTTATTTCATGTTTCTTTAAGGCTGTAAGATTTTTATTATATTTGTGTCCTTTTATTCTATTTTCCAAATATTGCATGGTTTCACGAATATATACACCATTACAATCTTGATAAACTATTTTATAAACTATGTGTGATGTTTTATTTTTTTCAAGTTTTGATTTTAATTTTGAATAGATTTGGTTTTGTAGTTTGTTTGTGTTAGATAGGCAATTTTGTAATTATATGGTTTGGAAAGTTGATTAATTTTTTCGGATAAATGTTTAACATAAGGAATTTTTATAAATTTTGTAATTGTTTGACTATTATTTACATTTTTTGTTGATTTAAGTCTAAAATGAATAAATGCTATAAGAAAAGGAAAAACCTTTTGAATCAAAATGCTTACGGTTTTCTGCCAATCTGCATAGTTTTCAAGTTCAAAATAAAGAGCACTTGAATCAACTATCAATATTTTTCACTTAAAAGAATAAATTGTTTCAACGAAAAATATATCATTTCCGATGAAATGCATTTATTTAAAATTATGTTCCTTTTCAAGAAAACACCAAATTATGTTGACTATATAGAAAACGCAAAAGCTTCTGGTTTAATGCAATTCCTTTTAAATGAAAAGGATATTTCTCTCAGTGTGCAACATAGGCCTGGTAGATGATGCAACCTTCCTACTGAACTGCAATTCTGTCCTACTGTTCTGTTTAAAGAGAAATTAAGTAAACAATGCACCAAAAAGTTAATAGCTGCTGGTACATGAATAATTGGAATCTTCTTAAAAAATCTATTATTATTAGTAGATTTTCACGCCTATTTTTAATTGAATCATATTTCTTATAACTAGTACATATGTCAAGCACGGCAATTCTTTTGTTTGTTTCCTCTCTATAAATTGAATAGAGAGAAATTCTAAATTAAACTGTTCAAGAAAATCAGTGATTGAGCATTTAGTCGTATCAAAAATGCAAAAAAAAGTCATCGCGCGGCTAACTCAAATCTGTGGAAAATATGCTGAAGTATTCCGAAGACCAGTTTCAAGTTTGCTCATAAAATACTCATGTATATATCGTGATACAAAGCGTCAATCCCTATCTGATAAACTTTTGTGCGGTAACATCATAACCGATACTTTTAGTTTGCCAAATGTTAAAGTCCGTCACTGCAGAGGACATGATTTCAGAGGGCTAGGACAACTGCGTTCGGCGCCCCACATCCATCAGTAACCGCGACACCGTTTCATGAAATGATTTATATCGGATGCCGGACCTAGTTGAACGTTGACGCGTCATGCGTCATAAGCAAATAACCTATCCCACTCTCAATTGAAACGTTATATTTTTACTTGTTCCAAAATTATCTATAGTTTTGAACAGCAGGTCGACGGTTGATTTATTTACTATATTTTAATATATCGGAGCTAAATATGGTGGCACTTACGCAAACAATGGACTGAATGCAACAAGTCACTCTCTACGATCTATTTTCTATGCATTCTAGTGCTTGTAGTTTTGTTTTTAATTTGCAAGATATATATAAATAGCTCTCTCTTTTATGTGGAGACCTTCCCTGACTGAACTTCTGCTCATATTCGCACTTTCAGCATGGACAAATTTATCATGTTTGCCCCCTGATTATGTATTCACTTGCTTCAGCTACCTACGATACTTCGACTTGATAACTCGTTTGATATACCTGCCTAAGAAACTCGTCGCTATCCATGTTTCGTGCCTAATTTCCCGCAAATCCTTTCGGTGCACTTCCTTCTTCTGTGAATAATAAGTTGTGTGTATATAATTTTAAATAAAAAATAATGACCACTGGCGTAGAAAATCTCGGGGCCCCCCGAAAAAAATTTGTCTGGGGTATATGGGCTATAGCAGTAGGCAAGGGCTAATGATATATATTTGTAAATATTATTAGCAATAATATCTGAGGACTCCTCGAATGGCTGGACTCCCCCACCTTGCTGAGGAACGCATCAATTGCCATTCTATTCTCGCGAGATTGCCTACATGTGGACGAATCTGGGAAACAGGTATTAAAAGTACGAAGTTTCATCTCAAGAAAGTCTTTGGGAATTAGTGCTGTGCAACCGAACCGATTTCATAACCGGTTAGCCGTATGTGCATAACCGGATAACCGGAATAACCGGACAACCGGTATAACCGGTTAAAACTACCGTAATCCATAAAAAGGCAATTATCAGTTCGTTCGTGCGATAAATTGCAAACCATTGAACTAACGAAGGTATCATTTAATACAATATTGCGTTCATATCCTGAATAATTTTACGAAAATTGTAAGTAAAAATAGCAACATACACATATTCGTTCATATTCATATTATTAACATAATTATTTGTTGGACGTATGAAAATATAGTTATCATAACAAAGGTTTTATCTATTGTATATCTTTCTTTATAAAAGTATTTTACTACTTTTTGTAATGTTTTTGTAAATACACGTCTGCTACACGTCTGAAGCCGCCGAAGCGGCCAAAGTTGACTCCATGTAAAAGTGTTCATACCAGTATGTTCCCTGACAACCGTCCGTTCAACTAGTGGAATCAACTAATCACCTTGCCTGAAAGAGGCCTTAAGGAGTTTGTTACTGTACTAACGCAGATTGAGGGTATTCTTAATTCTCATCCTTTTGTCCTCTTTTTAACGAACCAAATGACCTTGTCGCCTTAACACCTGCACATTTGTTGATTGAACGAACTTTAGCTGTTCTTCCCCAGTCAAGTTACTTGTTTACACCAGAACATCGTCTGACGAAATATCAACGAATCCAGTCAATGAAGCAGCACTTCTGGGTTAGATGGGGTGACGAGTGACTGAACTACAGACTAGAGTTAAATGGAGAAAAAAGAGTATGCAGCTGATTCAAGTTGGAGCCTTGGTGTTACTAAAAAACGAAAATCAAATTCCGAAAAATTGGCCACTTCACCACCAATATCAAGTTGTAGAAGTGCAGGTGCAGCGAATAAAATTAGTTTTCTGCCTGTGGATTTTCATTGTGAACACACTTAAGGATTTTTGTTTGAATAGGGTCGGGAACCAATTTTTTTTTTATTTTTTTATTCGAAAGAAAAGTTTCAAATTACTACGGATTTACAGGTTTTTTGCTTGTGATATTGGTATGTTTAAAGGAAAAAAAGTTTGAAAATGTATATTTTTTCAAAATTTTAGTCCAGCCAAATGTTCCGCCCGATAAACAATTAGAGATTCTGTTTTGGGCCAATAAAAAAATAATTAACGGTTTGACGTGCACCTATTGCACAAGCTGTGTCTCAGCTGTCAGTTAATCTGTCAAATTTTGAATTTTGACATTGAGTTTGATTGGAATTATCTGTATAACTCGTGTTGTTTTTAGAAAGACATCATCCCTAAAATATAGATTTGTTGTAAAAATGTTCTATAATCATACTATCATCAATAGATGGTAAATTTTTGTCAGTAACTATTTCAAATTCAGGATCTAATATAAGTTGTATGTGTGTGACCTTTTTGATTTGTATAAATTCTATAACAACAATAGTCTTATAAAGCTTACGTCAACATTTTTATAAACTATTTCTCTAATACTTAATACTTGCACAAGATATTGTAATATCACGCAATTATTAAATAATCATACCAAATGTCACTTAAACACTAACCAAAAACGATTAAATGATACCTGACATATGTGACACTGGGCGAACGTAAAAATCGTTTTTATTGGCCAAAACAATTGTGACGTCTTAGGACATAATTTTACATTTATCATTTTTTGTATTGGATTTATTCACAAATATGAAATCCAAATGTTGAATTGTTTTAGGCATTCGTCATCGTATAACACAAAAAATGAAGCACAGTAAGTTGTTTTTTGTATATCTTATTTATTAATTATTTGTATTGAAACTATTCTTTCAAGGGGTGTGGAATGTTAATGGTTTTATTACCTATATGTATATTTAAAAGTGTACGAGGTTGGTCTGAAATGTTTTCGGCCTCGCCCATAGAGGGCAGCACTACTCGGATGATAATCTCCCTCGTACACAGCAAATGTCACATGAAATTGCAAACTATTCCAGCCATGAATAGGCTGTAGGCTGTCATTTGTATCAGTTGTGGTGTGTGTGTTGTTGGAAATGGAAAAAATCGAGTACCATGCAGTAATAAAATTCTTCGTAAAAGAAAGGTTAACGCCGACCGAAATTCATTCGAGGATCGTAAATGTGTATGGTGACTCCATCAATTTCTGCTGTGAAGAAATGGGCGGCCGCGTTTAAGCGTGGCCGTGAAAGCGCCCGAAATGATTAACGTGAAGGACGGCCCAAAAGTGTAACCACACCGAAATCATCAAAAAAGTACATGGTAGGGTTTTGGAAGATCGGCGTACGAAAATACGTGACATTGCTAGTACTGTAGGGATATCAAAGGAACGCGTCGGTTACATTTTGCACGAGGAATTGTACATGAAAAAGCTTTGCGCAAGATGGTTGCCGCACGTGTTAACTGTGGATTAAAAACGCATTCGCGTGTGGATAGAGGCCGGTTGTTCAGCTCCGAAGAAGGCGAAGAGCCATCGGCGGGAAAAGTCGTGACGGTGTTTTGGGATGCGATAGGAATTCTTTTGATTGACTACCTTGACAAAGGTAAAATAATAACTGGAGAATACTATTCTAAACTTCTAACGAAACTGGACGCAACAATTCATGAAAGTAGATAGATGAAAGTAGGTTTGCAGAAGAAGAAAAAAATCATTTTTGATCAGGACAATGCACCTGCCCACAAGAGTGTCTTGGTCAAGTGAAAATTGAGGGATTTGCACTATGAAGTGCTGGAACATCCGCCCTATTTCCAAGATTTGGCTTCCTCGGAATTCTATCTTTGCCCAAAACTCAAAATCTTCTTCACTGGTCAACGTTTTTCTTCCGATCAAGAAGCGATTGCGGCGGAACATAACAGAGACTGGATAATGGCACTGGAATATCGCTGGATGACTGTATTAATGTTAAAAGAGATTATGTTGAAAAATAAAAGGTTTTGAAAACATTAATTGTCATTTTCACTATCAGGCCGAGAACATATCAGACCACCCTCGTACAAGGTGGCGATGATATTAAAAAAAAATATAGATATGTCAAAAAAGTAAGTCAATCGCAAGAGTTTTTATCTATTAAAAACCAATTCGACTACATATTTATTAAACTACTACACACCAATAAGTTCAATCGTGTGTATTTAAGATAGGCAGAAGTGTGTGTGTACTCTTGGGGTGAACTCCCCGCTACAATTTTAAATATTGGCGATGATACAAATCGAGGGCCGAAACATTGTAAATTTGTACCCATACCTATTTCGCTTCCTTATCGTTCCATATTGTTCGGTGATTTATAGGTGGGTTACCGATTTAAGAATGAAATTCCAGTGTAATTGGAAAGGGACGTGAAATAGAAAAAGGAGGAAGAAAGGGAAATGCGAGAATTCCCGACTTTATATATGCACATGTACAACACAAGCGTTTCCGATTCCTGCACACACACACACATACACACACACACACAGATGCACACATGCCTCGCGTACGTATGCACACGCTATTTAGATTTTCAGCTAGACTGGAAAAGAAACAAGATAGTTTAAATTTAAAAGTACAAAGAGAAGCGGCGGCAGCAGCCCATATCGCCATAGGAGGGCCGCCCCTGCCCTGTCGGAATGTTGGCTATATTTTAAAACGTTATCAGGATCGAGGCTACTACTATCGGATGCGCCGCTGAATACAATGTGCACATACGTTTGGTGTATTCGCGTGTGAGTTTCGTACCGCGTGTATTCGTGTTCGTAAGTGCACGCTGGGCGAGATATAACGGTTAGCCTAGTCGGGAAGGCGGTGGCGAGGCGGAGTCAACGAAGACGTCATCGAGAGGTGGTGAACGTTGTAAAGACTCCTGCGCCACTTTGTCACGTGTTCCGTATACAACGCGACAGAGTGTTATAATTTTTTTTTTTTTCGAGGAAAAGACGTAAAAATAATACGGACGAGATAGAGAGAGAAGTTGCGGAAATAGGAGGCGTAAGGGGCGGTGGTAACACGGTTGGAGTGCAGAGGTGATGGAAATTATAAAAACGCTATAAATAACGAGAAGGTTGATTTTAGGTGGAACGTGGAAAAGCAGTCGCTGCGCTGCAGGAGTTGTAGGAGTTTCCCGTCTCTTGCTTACAACTCGAGATAATGACGCGATGAGATGGGAGAAATATTAGGTTTTCTATAGTAAGTTTTATTTTTGCGTTTGTTACGGCTTTTGATAGCTTAGAATAAAAAGCAAATTTCTCTATTTAATTAGCAATTTACGTAATACGGAAGCAACGACATTAACATGATGACATCAAATTCAAGATTTTCAATTCAATATCAGCTGACAAATTCGACGGTCGCCAGACAGAACTTTCCCACTTCCTTTCAATGTATATACTGTGATGAATATGATATCACATTGAAAAAAAAAATCAGTTGTCAAAGAACAAAATTAATCATTCGGGAACATAAAGACACATAACAATCTTGTGTATGAAATTTCAATTTTAAATACTCAGAATAATCTCAATTAAATAATCAAATATTGACCTAAACAAATTTAATTTTAAAATTTTAACATTCAAACCATCAAAATTAATCGAAATTTAATGAAAATAAAAAGTTAATAAATAAAAATAAAAGTTAAAGTCACTAGAAATACTAGAAAGAAGTAGCTACAATATTGGCCAAAAATGGCGTCGTTGTCAGTAATTTTTAAGATATCAACATCAGCGGTTGGCATTTTCGTTAATAATTTGACAAGTTGTGTTAAAATTGTAACATGAGTATTGAATATTGTGTTAAACAATAATTTAAGTAAGCTATAATTTAGTCTGGGATATTCTTGAGAAACTTCACCGGTTAGAATTTAAAAATATTTATATCCATTTTATTTGGGCTCATGGTCATATTGGATTGCATGGTAATGAAATTGCGGATAAATTAGCAAGAATAGGTGGAAATCAGATTAAAGGAAAAGTCTTGATCCTCACAAAATTCTTTAATGTATCGCACGACCGGTTTCGCTCTAGCCGAGCATCCTCAGGTCAGAATTTAAAATCAGTTTAAAAAATAGTCAATATTTAAAAAGCGTAAGTAAAATTAGAAAGTGCAATGTAAAAAGTAACAATAAGTAAAATATGTAAAGAACAGACATTAAATAGACAATAAAACACTTAATTACAACAAACCACACTTTAAAATTATTTAAAAAAGATGTTGCCACTTCGCACTTGGAATATAAAATTTTATTATCTTACATAAATGATGTGACCCGCAATGTGTCTTGATATGAGGATCTAAAATTTTGCAAAAGGCGTAGAACGCGAGGAAGCATCGCTTACTGAAAGACTTGAGGGGAGAAGCCAACAAACCCTCGAAGAGGAAGAATCTCAGTTCAGTTACTTCGTGAATTTTGTTTACAACATTATAGTAATTTTTCTACGGAAGATTAGTTTTGACTGTTAATAGAACGTTAATCAAAGAATTGCCGGCTGGTAGATTCAACATTGATCTTAAAAAACTTGAAAAGAACTTTAGAAAGAATAACTTTACTGATTTCACTAAAGGAAATACTCTCCTAAAATAGGGTTAACCTACAAAAAGTAGAAGAATCACAAGACTAAGACTCACCTAATATTTTATAGTAGAAGTTAGTTAGTTCTAAGAATTCCATAGTTTGCACACTGTTTTGTTTTTCATGTTCTTACTTAACATTTCATTCAAAGGAAAAGAAATATATTTTATTTTGTTTACAAAGGCTGAGCATTTTGCATAACACAAAGGAAAGCAAGATACGTACAATCAACTCAAAAAATTATGACTTGTCTACGTAAAATGAATTCGTAAACGTAATTCTAACACATCTACTTTAATTGCAATACCATCGTAATCCGCGACGGAGTGGACAATCGTCTCGAAAAATAATACCCTTTACGGTGCGCGTCAAAGTTGGTGCGACCTTGTGCAGCGATTCCTTTTCCCAGAATTACACCTTTGTATTTTCCGCCAAATAATTTCATATAATAATTCACGTCGAACTTTTGTTTCAAACGAGTGTTCGTGTTTTTTTTTTATATTTTATTTATCATTAATTTTAATTGTATAGTATCTGCATTTATTATATTAGTGTTTATATAAACAATGATTTATTTTTGTAGGCAGTTTTAGTGTAAATTGTTTTTATTTCAGTTATATTAGGGTGTATGTAACTTATTATTACATCAATAAATAATAATAATAATAATAATAATAATAATATAATAATAATAATAATAATAATAATAATAGTAATAATATCGTCTCCAATCTTTACATATCTTTTATACCTTTACAAATAGATGTCAGTTTACTTGTTTAGTTGTTTACAATACCTCTGCAATAAAATTAAGGATATTGCAAAACAAGCGATTTACTTGCTTATTCAATTGAAGGGGCAAACTTTCCATTGAAAAGAATCCCAGAAGAATAAAGTAATTATTACTATATATTTTACACAATAATAGTTTTTCACAAGCAGTTTCATGTATAAAAGGTGTTGCTTTTCTCAATATTTTTAATATTAATTTGCCCGGGGTACCAAAGGCATGATGAACTTTTTCTTATTTCGTATTGCCAATTGTGCGGGTTTATTCATGTTATGTTTTTAATTTTTATTTATTAGAAATGTTTGAAATATTACTGCCAATTTTTTAAACTGTCTTGATTTTTACGCGACAAATGCTATTTTATATACTTTATATTATAATTCAATTTGAACAGGTCCGTTAACAAATCTTTGACAGTTTTTTTTTTGCGTAATTTTGATAATTGGATTTGCGAAAAATAAGCAACCAACGATACGTTAGCACTATTAATTCGGAAACGGTTTTTCCAAAGGGATTAGAATATACCAACTAGTCATAGCACTAAAAATCGCATTGTGGACGGTAAATACAACCTGGGAATAATTGATGGGCATTACAAATTTTGCAAAGTGTTTGTCAACTAAAACTAGGGTCGTCTTGGCCTATTCGGGTTAGCCATTTGCTCTGAATTCGCCTTGTCTTCAAGTGAGCTGCTTTTCAGTCTTGCTGCTCATAGAGTTCGCTTTCAAGTGGCCTACAGTAGCATCACAGTGCGTTTGTCAAATTATTCGTGGGGTGATACATATGTAAAGAGTGTATCTAGTGTGGCTGTTTAGAAATTTATAAACGAACCAAATTTAGCTCAGTTTAACGATATTACGAGGCTAAAGTCTACAGTCAAACCAGCAGATTTTATTACTGTACAAAAACAGTTTTGTTGCCACTTTATGATGACATTAAATAAACATTTGAAAAGACACCTTACACATTGTTACTTATATGTTATTTTAATACAGGTATTTTTGTTGTGTTAAATAGCAGAATTGTGCTAAGCCGAACGAGAAATTGATTTTCAATAAATAATATTACATTGTTATAGCGCAGCGCACTAGAAGGAGAGGCATTTGCAAAGGGATATGGTCCAAGTGACATGGTATTATATTCTTATCGATGTCATCTGTACTTGATGCAAGGGACAATCTGAACATTAGCCAGAAGAAAACTACGAGAGCTCCGTTCACCGAGGAGGAAAATGTGGAGGAACACCACCTACTACCGATGGTGTGAAACTTACAACTGCAGATAATAAAATAAAATATCTAGAGAACCTATTCGAAAAGACATTAATTTGGAATTCACAGTCGGAAAAGGCGGGACTTTCCTTATGGGTCTATCGAAAGATATGTTGCAGATCTCGAGTACTTTATGTGATGGTTAGTACGACTAATCATAACATATGGAGCTTATAGGCTTGGTAGTAGAAAGCGCAGCCGCCTAGAGCCACAGCAAGAGTTACTTCCATATATAAGATTGCAACCAGGGTAATCACGAGAGCAAGATCATTTTCTGCGTCATTGGTATTAGAAACACTTCTGGATTTATTATTACACTTGTACAATATTATTGTAGAGGTCAGACTAACTATATTTCACTTTTGGTGTACAGCAAATGAATCGCTTGATACTAATGTTTCTGTGGGTAATAAGCTGCTGGAATCGGTTAGATTCGATGGCTGGCATACTGACATGATGTGCACTCGACCAGTGATCGACGTACTTCACAACCTTCTTTCCAAGAAAAGAGGAACGGAGATGCAACGAAAAAACACTGACGTAGGCAGGGGGCACGAATAAAAAAAAAATCAGTGACAGTCAGGCGGTAGTAAAAGCACTATAGCCGCATAAATATAACTAGCTAAGTTGACATGGAGCTTTAAAAACACGCTAAATGTATTGGCAATGGCTAATATATTTCTTAAGCGAACAACGAAACTCATGACTAAAGTCACTAGATACCTAAAGTACCGCAAACGTGCATCCATTTTGGGCTCGGAACTTGACTAAATGAAAACATTTAAAATTGGCGTCTCGTTTTTGACCCAGCCAATGGAACGCTCATGCGAGTCCGCAAACATCAGATTCGCGTATCTTGATTCTCAAAATGCCCTAACTTTGTGCGATAATTTCGGCTCAAAAACCATACCATGATGTCGAAATATTGTCAAAATAGCTTCCTATATACTTCATTTTACTGCTCGAACACTAAAACGAAATAGAAATGCGTTAATGTTTGTTAAATCGTTTGAATCCCGCACTTGCGGCTTCCATGCTTTCTTTTTGTATTTCATTTATTTCAAAATGCGATAACTTATCATCAGTAACAATGATTATACAAAAAAACATTGAAATTATATTACAATTTGGTGTTCAGAAAGCCTTGGTGTGCGGACAGTGTTTTCAAATGTTGAACACGAGACCAATGACTTGTTTTGTCTATGAACCACTGTATTTAATAGTTTTTGGGGTTGCTGAATTTGAATCTAACATTTTTTACATTTTCGTGGAAATAAAATGGCGGATGCAAGATGACGGGCTCAAATATGAAGAAAAAACCTTAACTTCTTTTAGTAGTCGGTAATTTACGGGGCATTTGGTGTCGCCAACTACGATTCTAGACTTACAAATGAAATTACGTGCCCTATGCGAGTAGAAAACATTTGACAAATCAATAATTAAGCTTTTTAATAATAAGTATACAAAAAAAAATGTTTTCTTTTATTAATCAATTGTGGGAATCACGTAATACATCGAAAGTTTTTTTTAAAAGGTAAGAAAAAGAAGAGGGTAGAGAAGTGAGGACGGAAAACGTGAATAGGGGATGGGGAAAAGTGACACAGGGAAAAGGGGTAGGAAATGGGAAAAGCAAATATGGAAAGAGGAATAGGAAAAAGGGACTTTGCAAAAAGAAACATTGAAACGGAAATAGGGAAAAAAGTACAAGGAAAAGGGAATTGAAAAGGCAACAGAAAAGGGAGGATATATAAATAGAAGCAAGGAAAAGAATGGGAAAATAAAGAAAAAAATAAATAAAGGGAGCGGGAAAAGGGAAAACCGAATAGTGGGGAGGAAATTTGGAAAATAGTATAGAGAAAAAAGAATGGGAAAGGAAAATAGGGAAAGGAACAGGGATCAGGGGAAAGGAAGTATGGAAAAGCAAATGGAGAAAAGGGAAAATGGAAAGGGAAAAGGAATTGGAGAAAAGGACATATTGAAAAATCAAGATTAAGCATTATATTACTATCAATGAAAACTGGCGCCCCATTCTTAATTCAATTAAAGGAAAATAAAAAAAAGGCAGTCAAAATAGACGTATTTTACATTCTATAATGTAGTACATTTTTTTTGGCCTCCTCAACTGTAAACACCGCAGTACTTATCAACTGATGCAACAGTAGGTTTAAGCCCACGTTTTTTCTTTTTTTTTGATCTCGAAGTTACTTCCAACAAAACATGCATAATTTCCTTTAATTTACTTTTAAAAAACACATTTATGTTATTATAGAGCTGCTTCCTAGGTCCTGCTTAGAACCCAAAAGCGCATTTACCTTACAAAATTATTCGAGTTAGCATGTACCTGTTTCTGCCAAATAACATGGAATGTGCGCCAAGCTTTACATGGATATTTAAACTTTTAAGTGGGAGAAGCTCTCTGCTTCTTCTCGAGTTTACAACATTTGTTATTTTAATGCCTGTTTCCACCAACACATTATGGTGGTTTAATTTTAAGTGGCGCTTAAAATATGACATTCGGAATATGTATTCTCTTCAAATATTCAAGTTATTTTAATTGTGATTTACTCAATTAGTTGTACAAGCAATCAGAAATCTAATCATATTTTATCTAAACTGCGCCAACCATGTTCAATGTAATTGCAAGATATTCGCACCTAGGAAATGTAACAAAAAATTTAACCGGTAGCATTACATACCGTCAGCTCCGGCGGCTTGTGGAAATTGCTATGATAACCGGATTTAGCTTTTCATTTTTCTGCAAGGCTGGTTTGATGATCGGTCCCTCTCACCACAGGAACCCCCTCCAGCCGGTCGCCGTTTATATATTTCTTATTTCCCCTGCAGCCGTGTTACGCTATACACACCTAATACATGCTTCAATCCCCAAACGCGCAACGCCGCAACGCTCAAATCTATTTAACGGCGTGCTTATTCCACGGAAAGCCTTTGATATAAAACCGACCAATCTACTTTCTACAGACACGCAACGCGTAGAAGAAACATATAACATCTAACAGTATGTTTAGCGGTTTACCACGAGCTAAGCAGCTGCCAGATAACAATATGTGAAAAGGGTATATATTCTTGTCAGTTTAATATCATATTTTCCGTCTTTCTACGTGTATACACCTAAACTGAGGGAAAACCGGGAAAATTTGAATGTCAACTTGGATCAGTTCTGACATGTGATCTTTATTTTCGCGCACAATTCCGACTGTCTGAACTTATTGCGAACGGAAAAGATTTAGAACAATGACATACGGCTCTTTAGTGGTGATACTGAAAACGTTCCTTTCGTTTGGTTCTTATATAATTCTCAATTAGTGTGAAACTAATCCGTGACCAGTCACTGCTAATTGAATTTCTCAACCCCGAAGTCAAGTTCTGATCGATTTATAACGACGTCCTGTATGGCCTTTGTACAAAGGTAATTCAATGTTAGAAATGCTAGATGTGGTTTTGGGGTTTCGCCGTGGGACGAGATCTATAAAGTAATTGCTTCTAGGACTAAATTATAGTCTCCTACTCAAAATTTGGTTTTTATAATCAAAATCTTTGGGAAATTGTAATTCAGAAAACAACGTGCAAACATTTATAAATCATGGAGATAAAAGTAATAATAATAATTTATTTACTGCACTCAGAAAAAATACATGCAGCGGCTTAACAAAACATTTCTCATTATCTTATTTTGGTTGAAGTAAATATATATGCAGTAATAAAAAAATAGAAAAACTGTTGAAATAATATTTTGTGTTTGATGCGATGTGCGTTTAAACAACATATTTTTCTTGCCTCGACCAACATTAATTTTTGTTTTCAACTAAATTGTCAATGATTCATACATAACTCACTTTTATTAGCACATTTTCAAAGTATATACTACAATGTTTATTAGAAGCAACTTAGAAGTTCTCCTGGAACGGGCCCCTTGAAAAAGCTTGATTAGTAGGCCGGTCAGCCAACCTAATATGTACTACATCATAGAATGTAGAACATTTTGGCTGCCCCTTTTCTTTTAGTTTCTTTTGTTTGAAGTAAGAATGGAGCTCTAGTTTTTTGTTTTTTTTGATAGCAATACCATATCATGTTTAAGATTTTATATTACAGTATGTCCTTTTCCCCATTTTCTTTTTCCAACTTCCTTTTTTTCAATCCCTGTTGCCTTTTTCAAACTTCTTCAAACTTCAAACTTTTTATACTGTGTTTGTACCTTTGGTTAATATTCGTACATTAAACGGCAAAGTATACGCACTTATATAGTGTTTCTCTTACCACCGCACCGGTCAAATATCCTTCAATTATTAATTTTTCAAATAAATGATAAATAAGATTAGATGAGCTTGAAAGAGAAAAGGTAATATTATATTTCGTAACTGTTGCATATGTATTAGGGGACTATGCACATACTTAATTCCTTAACTGCACAATGTTCTACTAGGCATTCTAAAATCAAAATCAATCAAAACATCTTAGTACCTATCGGTTACCCTTTTAGAGTTATTTTGGTTGTGAAAATTTGTGAAAAAAGCACATATTAAATGCGTATAACAAGTTATACAGAAAAAGATAGGTGCCTAGAGAGTTTGATGTAGAACTGTGAAAGATATGGGTCTTCTACTATTTCACTAAGAATTAAAATGTAAACAAAATATACAAGTGTCTTACAATCTGGCGCAACTTCTTAGTACTGAAAGTTTTTTTTTTCAAATGGAACGCAATTTCCACACCATGTGATGTGGAATTGAGTTATTGAAAAGCTGCAGGGGAAGGTGGGGCAAGATGGGGCCGCGAGGCATGATGGGAATATCGTCATATCTATAAACGGCAGTAGCATTCTTGTCAATACTGACAGACCCTCATATTACAAGTGCTGTTTGATGTTGTTGTAATGCAGGAAACTTTACTAGTCGTAATAACAAAGTTATTGCGTTTGTGTGACGGAGAATTTGCATTTCCAGATTCTTTATTGTTTTGGATGGTGAGTTCAAACGGCCAGTATCGGAAGTATAAGTAAATTTTCTAACAATCACACTTTTTGTGCTTTTAATTGATGTAGTATTGCATGTATTTCTATAGTGCGTTATTGTTATTTCAAATAATATTTAATATGTTATTATAACATAACCAGAAAATGTCTTAAAGAGGCAAGATGGGGCTATTAGTATGGGGCAACATGGGGACATCACTATCTTACTCTTCAGTCTGGTCCGTTACGACTGGATATACTTGGATATTTAAATGTAGAATTAAATCGTTTCATTACTTGTAACAGGGTTGTCGTGGGTACAGAAGAGAAGAGAACGAGTATGAGGTACCACAAACAATTCTAGAAAAAAGTGGAAGAAGCGCGTCAGCCTGCTGGACCTCTCCAACCTAGAAAATCATTAGGCTAAACACACTTTTTTCCCTAGAAGACGAGACACAGCTAGTTACATATTTGAAAAAATGGCATTGAGTCTCTCAGGATTAAAAATTCAAGATTTGAGAAACATTGCTTATCGATGGTCTGAAAAATTGGGGAAAGTTCGTTGTTGAACAAATTCAAAAATTGCAGGAAAAGATTGGCTGATAAGATTTGTGAGACGTGATCTCCATTATGCTTTCTTGAAGACATAATGCCTATTTCTCATGTTAAGAATGAAGTACTGGTTCAATCAAAGCGTTACAAGGAAAAGACAACAATCCTTACAAGAACTACATATAAAAATATACAAGAAAATAGAAGTCTGGAGAATCCCTAAGGCAACTAGAAGTACTGAGAGGGTGTTAAAGGAAAACAAATGACAAAGAAGAAAACAGAAGAGATCAAGAAGCCGAATTTTGTAAGGAAAGCAAAGAGTAGATTTTAAGGAAACGTCAAGGAAATAATCAAGTTCTTCTGTTGAGGTAGATGACCATGTCTATGTTTATGTTGCCTTAGAGAGTGCGGTGAAGATACCAAAGGGGAAGTATGGATACAATGCCATGGATGGCGAGGTTGGGCACATGGAGGGTGTGCAAATAATGTAGATGAGATCGTCTTCATTTGTGAAGATTAAGTTTAATATTCTCATCGTTATTGTATTTTTTTTTATTTTAAGTAGTTCCGCTTTAAAGAGTTTTAGCTTTGTTCCTGCATTTTTATAATAATAAAATCTATTTTTTTACATATTACCCAGATTTATGTTACAACCCATTCTTAACTCACCTGGAACCTACTATGGTTGCAAGATGGTGTGATGCACGATGTGTATCTTTCCTCGAAACCAAATGTTAATACATCCATCAGGTAGGTAAAGTTTAAAGATTATCAACAAGCACTACTTAGAACTTGCATTATCACTTGCAATTCCTGATGCAAGATTCGCTACAGTTGTGTGCTTGCCCTTCTTGCCCCTTTCCCTAAATATTCTCTATCGCTTCTTTTGGACCAGTAATTTTCAGAAAATGTATTATAATAAAAATAAATAAATAAAAAAAGAAATGGTGCTTTATTATATATGATAAGATTGTAAGTGTTGTTCGCTTGCAAAAACACTTTGGAATCCTGTTATAAATCCTGTTGTTGTAGCTTGTTTTACTTGTTCAGGATCTGTCGTTCTGAATTTATGGTGGGATTCTAAGCATGTATTATAGATGCTTATAAACTTATTGATAACCTTACACGCACTACAGATATGCATAGAATTTCATCATTTGGTTTGAAATAGATAAACTAGAGGAAGTTTTCTATAGTGAATCTAAAATTAACTGTTGATTTCGTGGACGGTTGGCTCAACCTGCAATTTTCTGAAATAATACTGAATTCTATGTTTGAGCATAGCAGATACGTCCCCTACTGTTGTAACTTCAAATATTAAAATCATTTCCAGATAGTTCTGGTAGCCATCCTAGGTATGCATATTTTCCAGAACCTTTAGGACTATAATAGATACTAAAACATTTGCCGAAAACAAAATTATTTCGAACAATCTTCGACGCTTGATATTTAGTTTCGTCTAAATTCACACATAATTTCTTCTCCATAATACCTGGTTAAAAAGGTTTTAACTTAAAAAAAAATATCTAACCAATTAGGTATTTCGATTGCTGCTCGAATTTTTTTTCTTAATTTTTATGGCAGATGTCATATTCAATGTACAATAAGCCATCGCGACATAAAAAGACTAACAACACGATATTAATAATGTCCCCAATAAATAATCGATAAAATTGGATTGATTACCGATAACGGCGAAGCATTTGTGAAAAAATAAAAGCGATCACATATGCTGGTGTAATAATATAAACTTTTTTTTACACAGCAGTTTAATACGGTATTTATATTACGGAATCCTTTCGAGCAGTAAATAATTAGATAATTGCACGGTGGATGTTATAATTTGTGACAACGGCGAAGTAGCCACAATGCCGGGAATTCGATCTCTGTAAATACCTTCCACAAAAACTAAATACGTGTTGAAATCGTACTAGCTAGGGAATGAGGATCACTTTCTATCTCGCTTAGGTAAGGTTCATCTCGCTTCAACCCCAACGAATCTTTCCGTTTTGAGCCGTGTGGAACAAGTCAGTCGTGTCTCGGAGATATAATTGAATAAAGAAGAAGTATTATCGTAATAGTGTTTTGACGAGTTTTTGCCATTGAGTCAATTTACGTAATAAATATAACAACGTTATTGGAACATTTAATATTACACTACCTATTGTCCATTATTATTACGTTTTACTCCAATTTTTGAATTACAACATGTCAAAGCACAAAAAATTCCTTTCAAGGAATATACATAGCCTCTGTTTATTAAGAGGACTGCGTTAACGTCAAAGATGCAGCATGGTTTAAGTGTTTTTACATTTTGGATTATTAGCTACATAATTGGATAAAGGTTAGATATTGCCCTAAATTTGAAACGATTTGTTTTATACTACAATATACAAATATAAAAAAAATAATAATGGAAGACTAGGCGACCCATCATAACCTTCTTTTTTAATTATCACAGAAATAATTTGAAAAGAATGTTTACAAGTTTTATTATGTGGAGAAAAAAAAATCGGTTTATTTTTAGTGGATATATGACTGTCTATTTATTAATGCGTTAAGTAGTGATATACACATATTAACGTGTCAATTATACGTTTCGACCAATTATGTAGTCTTCATCAGTAAAAGAATTTTTTTTAAGCAATCGTAAGTATGTATATTAAAGACAACGTAAAAGAAGTGATTAGCTGGTTTGATATTTAAAAAAAAACACACACACAATTAAACGACATGACGATAACGCTAACAAAACACTTTAAAAAACAGAAAAATGTCCCGTGCAACAGTGCTAAGCCGCTTGATTTCCCAAAAAAATTCTTTACTGATGAAGACTATATAATTGGTCGAAACGTATAATTGACACGTTAATATATGTACGTCACTACTTAATTACTATCTAATTAATAAATGGACAGCCATATTATCTACTAAAAAGAACCAATTTTTCTTCACAGAAATAATGTACACCACAGCCTCAAAGATGATGATGTAACATTAAAATTCTTTTCTTTCATTAAAAGAGGCCGATAACAAAAATCAGCAAAGGCAACTATTTTTATTCAAACTTACATCTGCACTTTAAAACGTTTCTTATAAAACTGGATTTTTAATACACTATTGCAAGTATAATTTTGACAAATAAAAATACCTGCGGCGGAATAAAAACTATTTTTTATAAAAAAAATTGGTTTAATTTTCTAGAAAGCTTCGATGGAAATCGTTTCTCTACAACTCATGAATCAAACTAATTTTGTACGGATAGATAGCTATCTATCTATCTATCCGTACAAAATTAGTTAATAGATATACTAATAAATAGATATTATAGGAAGTATGACAAAGTATTCCGCAAAGAATATTACACTGAAAGAAAAATTCATACAGTATTCATCGCAATTTATTTACAATTGACCCTTGCATTTGCACGTTCATTACGAATTATAATTTTTAGTACACGACTCTTGGGTATAAATTATTGCAAAATTTCAACCAAAATTCCTAGGCATTTGTACCAATGTATGTGTTTGCCAATCCTGACTCAAGTCAAAAGACGCGAATTTACATTCAACCACAATAAAAGATTTAATTATTGATCGCTAACATGCTTTCTGCCAATTCGTTGTAAATTTTATTTAGGTACATGCAAAAAAAACGCCATTAAATAAATGGCAAAAAATCTCTAATACGGGTTCTATCTCTAAACGTTAATCAATAAGTATTGGTTCCAGTATTTAAATAGTTAAGTAAATTAAACCATTGCTTGTCATGGCTATTTTCAGAGAGAAAATAAAAATTACAGCTTATCTATTAAAAAATAATGACATATAAAAGTTTAAATTTAACATAATTCTTCAAATTATCAATTAAAAACAAACAAAAATTAAATAGTACGGTAAGTATATGAAAGAAAAATATTTTGAGGTACTTACATAAATGGCCGGGAAACAGTCTGGATATGAATCCTATAGAAAATATACCGTCTTAAGAAAGAAGTACAGTAGTTCCAAAAAATTATTGGAAATTAACAGACTTAAAACTTACTTCATTAATTAATTAATACTTGCTTTTTAAATAGAATAAAAAGAGATATTAATGTCTGCAAATTTCTTTGACATTATTTCAGTTTTAGTAGGTAGTTTAGATTACACATCTGTAAAACGCAAATTCTAATGTCAGTTAAGAACATACCAGTTTTAATTAATTTGAAAATTGCGCAAAGACAATGATATGAAGCCAGTTAGCCAAAAGCTCTAATTGACTGTTCTATTTCCAATATTTTCTTCATTTATAAAATAGGAAAAATGAAAAAGTAAAAGTATTTATTTTTACATAGTAAAAACTCAAGTTGTTATTGCAATTAGGAAACAGTGTATTATAATAGAATTTTAATTTCAGAAGGCACGTTTTAAAGCATGAATCTACGTTTCCTGTAATGAAACGCGTTTTTGTTCTATTTGTTGTAACGAATAGTGTTGATGTAATAGAAGCGAGGTAATAGTACCGATAAAAGTACCAACATAAAATACAAAACATCGTACTAAAGCAGTACCCTATTTTAAGTCTATAATATAGACAATAACTAATAACACAATTTCAACAACAACAAAGTTGCTTGATCTTAATTTTGAATGCTGTCAATGGTATTTTCTTATAATGTTTTGTTTGTTAGGAGCATCAGTCGCAATAAATTTGAGGTTTAGTTCTGTAAAAACTAGTCTATGACGGGAAATCTCCAGAAGATATGAGCGCTCCTTAGTATCATAACTATAGTACTGAGTGATTTTTACTTATTTTTTTAACTAAATAAAATAAAAATGTATTTTTAGAAACCTTTTCATATAATATTATTTTTTTAATATTTGAATAACGTTAAATTTAAGTAGTAAACATACAGTGGCCGCCATAAATATTGCAAACGTATGGGAAAAAAAATTATTTTGGCAAATAAGTAATTACTACTATTTTTATTTTACCTGCTGTTTATTATTTGTTGTTCTCTAATTCCAAAATTACTTAATATCTTCGGGAACGAGTATGTGGGTGTATCAGTTTTGGACGAATGCGTGCCTCACTTTAACACAGAAAACAAAAAAAATTATTTATTACTTACTAGATACAGTCCCATTGAAACAACAACTGTCACACTGAAATCGTACTTTTCAGTTTTCGCTGTGTTAATTCTGCAAAAATTAACAAAACTGCTTGAGTATCAACCACATTTATAAATATCAATGCAGTTGAGCTGCTAAAAACTAAAAAAATGAAAATATGCAATTCAATGAAACAATATTTGGGAAAATTGTGGTTTTTAATTTTTTTTATTTTTAGTATATTTTAATATAAAAAAAAAATCTCATATGTTGCAATATTTACACCGGTCACTGTATAAACAAAAATTTCAAACCAAATTATATAAGTTTAAAAAACAAGAAATAAATAAATTTAAAAACTAAAACAAAGTCAAAATATACCCATGGAGGTATATTTTGAATTCACGATGTAATTAAATTTAAACAAAATACAATATTAAAAGTTATAAATTTTTAATAATTCATTGATTACTTTGTATGGAGTGCAAATTATAACAGATAAATATATCGAAAAATCGTTGGTGAACAAATAAAATATTTTGGTATAAATAAATGGTTATTCGTTTTATTTAAAAAAAAAACCTTGAAAATTTTGTTTTAAATTATACAAAATATATATTTTTACTTAAGTAACTATTTTGTTGAGTAAGTAAAAGATTACATTTTTTATAAAAATTAAATAACTTAAGATAGATGTTATTATCTTATATCTTTTAATGAGATAAATTGCTTGAGAGCATGAAAATATTTGTTTTGATATTAATACATTAATTACTAATATTTAATTTGTTAATAGATTAATTTGTTGCACTTTACCGGAAATTATATTACTTAAATCATCATGATCTTCTAAACTCTATTACAGTAAAGTTTTCTACAAGCATATAGTACTACGTACGGTATAATACGTAACGTACTACTTTATGTCAAGTATATTGTATCGGCTATTTCACTGTATTAACTTTGCATATATGGCATAAATTTTCTACATGAGACATGTCTATAAAATATGTCTATCTACTAGATAAATATATTCTGAGCGAAGTTTTGCTAACTCTGTTATTATCAAAGCTAGATTGGCATCGGAATGTTGTGGACTTTGATTCTGGCAAATCAACCCCAATGTGGAGGAGCATACAATGGCTTTGACTGTTGTTAACCCAGTAATATTATTAAACTGATTTTTAACGTCTGTAATTTCATATTTAGGAAACCCCATAAGGGTGAAGTCGTGACCAATAACTGATGAAATATTTTTTCGGTAAAATAAACAATTATTAAGTTAAAGGTATGCTTTATTAATATCAAATACTTTCGTTTCTTACAATCAAATACAATCAAACAAAAAAATTTTATTTTGCCATTAGTATCGATTTTTTTTCAAATCAAAGCTCTAGTTACTTTTTCATAAGAAAGAAGTATGCTAGTTGAACTGCTATTTCTTTCAAATAATTTTTTTCTTCGCCCCTAATACATATTTCTTGGTCACTATTTACGGGATAATTTATTTGAATTAATGTATAGTTATTAACGGCAAAGAAATCTTTTCTCATTATCGTTGTATAAGATATTTATAAGATGACTGCATTTTTATCAATTTCTAGATATATATTATAGATACATTTATTGAAATCATTTCTATTTAAGGTATGCAGAGTAGACACTAACATGAGGTTTCCTTTTTTTATGTGACAATTTTCTTCTTTTTACTAGCAAATGTAATTGAATAGTATCATTTCATAAAACGTTATTTATCCTACACAACACAATCATCATTCCAAAAGTCAGTAGTTACTGTTCCCAGATCCTCAACGCTATTCTCTAGATCAAGTATGGGCAACCTTTGACATGTTGGGGGCCAAATTTTAGTATGCAAATACGTTCGCGGGCCGCGTTTAAAAGTAGTTCATTTTAAAATAGTGTTTTAAAGTAAGTGTTTAACCATTTTTAGCGATAGAATCAGACATGAAATATACGAATGTTATTTAATGCAATTTAATTAAAATAAGAAAATGAAATGAAAGAAATAGGTTACAACATGTATAATTAAAAATGCGTGAAATTTGGAATTATTACAAAAACTACGAAAAGATAAATAGCGACAACGAAATCATATATGAGGCCCTTGATGCTTGAATTTGGGAACTCAATCCATCGATGTTTGGATGAATTCCACTGATACAAAGACGTAAAGAATTTTCAAATTATCGTCAGTCAGCCTTGTACGATGTTTTGATTTTATTAACTTTCAACATGGAAAAGACTTTCGCATGTAATTTTTTGTAGAAAAATCGCACAACTCCACGTCTTCAAATTTAGATTTTAGGAGTGAGTTTTCTTGGACTCGATCGACTCCATTTGCAAGTGTATTGGAGCATTTGGTACATTACTTTTTGTTGGAGTAGGCTAATAAATTAAAACTGTCTTCTATGTTTTTAAAATCGCTAAATCGTGTTCGAAAATTGCATCCGACAGTAACTTGACTCCTTCAGCAATTGAGCATAATCATCATATTGAGCATAAGCAGTATTTTCGTACGCAGAGAGCGTGGTGAAATGGTAACTGATTACAACAGCAACTGTGCTCCCACACGCGGATTTTGTTTTGAAACGCTTTCAAACGGCTGTACAAATCATTTACTAACTGTCCTTGTTTCAAATTCAAATCATTCAAATGGCCTGTAAGGTCGACAGAAATGCTAAGTCACATATCCATTTTGGGGTCACTCAATTTCAGATACTGGTTTATCTTTTATTTGCATAAAATCTGCTATCTCATTTCTAAGCTCGTAACACCGTTTCAGCATTTTTCCTTTGCTTAAACCATCTGACTTCACAATAATATGTGTACGTCGTCATATGCGGCTGATATTTCATCCAAAAACGCCTTGAACTGACGATGTTAAGCCCTCGCAGATCGAATAAATTGATGGTTTTACTACCACATTCATACATCTGGAGTCGAATGGACTCCAGAACACAAGTTTCGTGTGGCGGATAATGCAATGAAGGACTATCAAATCATCTTTTTGCACATGTTAAATTCAGTTGCTTTTTCATATAAAATTCCGATGAACTTTTACGTAGGCCGACCATAGAGGTGCCCATCTGTGCATTCACCAACTAATTCTGACATGGCAACACAAACTTGTGAATAGCCTTTCAACTTCATTAAAAATGTCCTCTCCTTCGTGGTTCCTTTAGCGGCTGTAAAGCAAGCAATTCCTCAGTAACAGTGAACTTTTATCAACACCTCGAATAAATATAGCAGTTGAGCTGTGTCAGACAAATGGTGCTCTCGTCTAATGCTATAGAAATGATTCAAACCAGCATACGGTCAGTCAAAGTGTTTTTATATCATTAGCCATCATTTCTATACGTCGGGCAACAGTTCGTCTTGACAAACTAATTTTTTCAATTGATTTTTCTTTCAGGACACAAAACACTGCAAACTTCTAACATACACTCCTTGAAAATTCTCCTTCGGGCAAATGTTTTAATGACTTTTGTCAATTTTGAACTAACTATAAACTAGAGCTTCAACAACATTATGATGTTGTGTTCTTTGTTTATGAAACATTTGCTGCTGTATTGCCAAAATTGCGGTAAGCTTCTGGATTTTGTCTTTTATTTGTCCTGTCAGTGAGTGCAGCATCAGGATGCTTAGTTGAGTAATGCTTCTTATATTTGAATTCTTCATCACTGAAATGGATTCATTACAAGCAAAACAAATAGGCTTACATTGTGGCAAGAAAAAAGGAATTCTTCAGTCCTTTTTCTTGAAACTGGCGACCCTCTGCATCTATTTTTCGTTTCGTTCGATAAACTTAATAACAAAATATAATTAGTAAGCAATCAAGATGCACACAAAGTCACGAAGCAAATTGACGGCACTAGCAGTTCGCTAAAGAAATCGCTTGTCGAAGTTATCACCTCGGTAGCTCAAAATAGAACTGAACTAAAGTTCGGGACATCCACCCGCTTATATAGGCAAAATGAAGGAATGATCTAGAATCGCCTAGTGTAGAACATTTGAGAAGCTATAATATTTTGTTGCGCCGCCAGTGAGGCGGCAAACATCAAACGATTTGATGTTTGCCGCCCGATGGCTCACTCTTTGATGATCGCCGCCACTCGGCTTGCTCGCTCACTTGAGTCCACAGGAGCAAGCGATAAACCCCATATCACTCGATCTTCCTCATTTGGAGTGAGTATGAGTAAGTAGTGTAATATTTTTTTTTAATGGGATTTTTTAAATTGTCTCGCGGACCGGGTCAAATCTTACAGCGGGCCGGTTGTTGCCCACATATGCTCTAGATAGACGTACGGTTTAATATTGGAACTCAAATACTGTAGTATCTATTCATAGTAAGGCGGAGGAAATAATCAAACTCTCTTTAACAAGTGAAATATATTTTTCTTAACACAAACTATGGCAGCACGAACAAATGGAAATATGTCCTCTTTAGTTTGAATTCTGCTACTACTACTACTACTACTAAAATTTGGTACCGAATTCATTCATAATCAGGTGATTACGCCCCTCATCTTCTCAATTTCCCATCTTAAAGACTCGCATAAAGGAAACAGAAGCTCACATTTCCATTTGTAATAAATCAAATTACGGGGATACCGGGCGCGTCACGTTAAAAATTGAACAATAAGCATTATCCGGCTCCCGCTAGCATGTATTAGGTAATAATGGCTGCGAAAAACGAAAGATCCCCCTTTCATCTTCGCCGTAAAGGCGATGCATGCAAAAGATACGTAAACGAACATACACGCGGTGTTTGTTTATAAGTCTCCATATGTAGTCATCTGTCAGGGACGAGCGGCGTTATCGGGCGTACTTTGCGGCAAATTGCGGTGTCCTCGACGATCCCGACAAACGGAGATGGGAGATAGGGCGAGGGAGTCGGCGAGGAAAGGGACGCGGTAATGATATTACTTGCTGGAGGAGAAGATCGGCGTGGAAATTGCTTTCTGGAATTTTCACACTTTTCAACCCTTATGGCGGTTCAAAGGCTAGAAGAAATCTCATCTCTTAATATTAAAAGGCGATCGTGGATATGTTCATTCAGATTTAAGAGTGTAAATCCACGTAAGATTTTCTCACATTCCCATGAGGACACTTTCTGACTATACAGCAACGTCTTTTAACCAAAATCTCTTGTTAACAGCGATTAATTGACATTGCATTTTCGTACTGGCATCATCCTTCAACTTTTAAATAAATGATATCACGCTGATCACAATTTACAAAAATTATGCAGGTTTCAAAACATATTTTGGTGACAGGTAGTTGATTATCTATATGTTTCCAAAATCGTAGCACTCGTGCGTTTTTAAAAAAAAAAAATGTCTGAAGCCGTAGAAGATACTGACGAAAACGAAGTTTTTCTATTCTATCCCCAGTAGTTCTGTACGAAATTTTGGTAACGCTAAATAAAGTCATACCAGCAAAATCCAAATCATCATACAAACTTTTTATACAGTACTATAGTACTAAATCCACAATTCATAAACAAGCTAGATGCACCAGAATCTAGATCATTCTCCCATTTCTGAAGAGTGCGACCTTAAAAACAAAATATATCTTCAGCTACCCTTCCGGAGGACAACATCCTGTTAGCACTCTTATTACGGTGCAATTAAGAGACCTTTAGAGATGAGGATTGAGGCTCCTTTTTTTAATAGTGCCTTAATAAAGATCTTTCCATGAATGTGTCTGGTTGCATTATCTCAGCGTTCTTTGTCCTCTTATTGTTAGTGTAAGGCTATCGTGGTTTCCCCTGTTCATACATTGCAAGAAAGATTAGCTACCACCGTTACTAGTTCCGTAATAGTAATTAGGTACTAGTTAATTAGAATAGGGACCAATGACATGTTAGGAACAATGAGATAATTAGAGTAGGTAGCCCCATGTAGTACCTTTGAGTGGAGCATGGGTTTAAGGCTGTTTTACCGAATTTCCGGTAAATGAAAAAATCGGTAATTTACAATCACTACAGCGGATGATCTCTTTTTTGCTAATTCATCGGCTTCTTTTCCGTTCCCCCAATTGGCGAATGTCCAGGTACCCACAATAAAGTGATTTTATTGTGATCCGTCTGGCTATTCGCTTCTCAATACATTGCTAAACCAGTCTTCGTTGTATCTTCAGGTTCGCTAGTGTCTTTACTATCACCTGGCTGTCTGTTGCAATATAAATCCGCTTGTTTTTATAAGTTTTCTGATTGATACAAATCCTACAAAAATGCCATTTGAAAGAAATATCCATTTGGTCTATAGTATTCCATGTAAAGGTTGTAATGGCGTCTATACATAAGTTAAACAAAACAATACTTAAAAAGCCGGGTATAAATCACCCAACAACTTCGCAGCTTTAAAGAAAAACCCGAAATTAATTTAAATCACAGTTTGAAAAAATCAAATTTTAACAAAAGAAAATAATTATTATTTCTAGGGCCATACTTGAACTGATTCACATAAAAAAAAAAACAATAAAAACAGTATAAATGAGAAAAGGGATATATCGAATTTATCGAAAACTTATTATTCAAAAATTAATTTTCCACATCTTTTGCTTCACCTTTCAAATACCACTGTTGTTTTGAACATTCTGTATATTTAGATATATCCTTATTTTAAAATTTTGTTTAAGTACCTACAACTTATTGCTATAAGAATACCCTCTTCTATAACAAAAAAATTGTTGTTTGTTTTTTCTCTGTATACACATTTGAATTAGATATTTCCTCTACTTTGCTCTTTTAAATTGTTTGTCATGCCACGTTTTAACATCTTAACATTTTTCGATTTATAATAAGTAAAGTCTCAAAAAGATTGGTGTATTAAGTGAATTGGAATAATAAGGGGTTCGAATTCCAGTCTTCTTTATTTTAAAATATTTTTTTTGCTACATGTTTCGATCAACGATCATCTTCAGGCAGCTATTATGCAATTATTACAAAATTTGTTATAAAAATTTAAAAAATTTAAAAATTTTTACAACATTATAGTTGAAATACTTACAAAACGCCAAAATTTTGGTTAATATAAAAATGATGTGTCAGTAAACTATTATAATCATGTGATGAGCGAAAACTCTTAAGTTAAAATCAACAATTAAAGACAAAACACATTAAAATCTTTTAAAACAATTAAGTCACATAATACAAACTAATAGTATAGACATTTTAAACAATAACGGCGTTTATAGCATTAAATGTGACAATTGCAACGCATTATATATAGGGGAAACCGGTAGGAAACTCGAAATACGCATTAACGAACATAAAAAACAAATAAAATCTACATTTTATCAACATTTGATAAATACAGGACATACAAGTACAAATAATAAAAACAAAGCTATTACAAACTATTGACCATAAATTGAAATTGCTCGAGGCATACACGGAAAAAAAGGATTTGTTAAAGCAACAAAATATATTTTGTCAGAGGTATTTATTTAGAGCAAATAATAATTTATTTAGCCCATCATATTTGTTTATTTGGCTATACAATGATATTTTGTTCGTAAAAATTAGTTGAATCAAACAAATATTTATTAAATGTTAAATCCAACAAAGTATTAAGATTTCATTTAAATAATTATAATACTTTTGAGTCAAAAAAGTATACCCTTTTCAATTAAACCATTAATTCTTAACGCCAAATATTCTTTATATTTAAAACTGAAAGACTATTTCCAATAACAATTTCAGAATGTTGTAATTTATTGTAAACTTAAAAAGAAAGCAAAGAGGATTTACATATGTATATGTAAGAATTGTGAACCTAAATTTGTGATATTACCATATAACACAAATAACAAACACGTTTTTGTCTTCCACTCTGCAAAATGAAATACTTTGGGTCAAAAAATCCGGATAAGAGATACCTGCATTAGATGCGCCGGTGTTAAGGAATTATATTATTATTCAGTGTGATTCAGTCATCATATATAATATCAAATGTAATTAAAAAATAAGGATTAGTTTAACCAAAATTGCAGTTAATTTAATGCAGTTCTAATGTAGGGCTACATCTGTCCTAAACTTTCCCAACTACTTGCTTTGATCTAAACATTATCGCAAAGTTTTTTACCCATATAGTAGTAAATACATTGAATATAATATTTGAGTACAGACATTGCCGTAAAGATGGCAGTTCTTCTGTTTCACTATAGTAACAACGTACATTTAGCACAACTTGAATACATGGCAAACACGATCATAAAACATTCATCTCTTAACCCGGTAAATACCTTAATAGCAACTGCGATCATCAGAGCTGCGACTCTCGCAGTGCCTGCGAATTAATTCCAATGTGGAAATGTGGAGAGCAACTGGTAGAAGCTTAAAGTAGCGATTACTAAAATCCAGTTTCAAGAAATCATTACATGTTCATACAACGGTACAAATAATACGGTATGCTCGTTTTGAATCTCAAATTCGTCAAGTCCGGTCAGATGACGTAATTAAGGAGCGTATCGAAAACAATAAAATATATGTATGGTAAATAGCAAAATGTTAAAATCCAAATTATTCACAACTGCCAATTAATGTAATTCAAATGCAGCTTTGCTTTAAAAAAACCCGTTTTAAGTTGAAATTTACTTTATCTATCTTGTCGCCATCTAGTAGCTCTCGTGTTTATTTCTACAATTGTAGCGAATTTCGTGTGTGTTTACAAAGTGTTTTCGTGGTTTTTCTAGAAAATTGATTCGTGAAAACACCTTAACGTTTGTATATGTTCCGTAACCCCGTCCGGATTTTTTAAACTTACCTTTCGCATTAACAAAACCCTCACGGTCGAAATCGATTTTAATATAATAATATTTATATATGTGGCGTCATTTATGCTCCTATCTGACGTAACTTTCAAATGCGCGTAAGCATACCGTATTATTTGTACCATGGTTCAAACGATAAATTGATTTATTAAATCAATAATGTAGTAATATACAGTTAGAACGAAAACTTGTTTTGACACACTATGGTTAAATGGTTAGTCAATTGAAGTCAGTGCATTCAATTGAGTCCTACAAAATAACTGGTACGGCTAAACGAATATAACTAATACAACCAAATCGGTAATTATTTAGTGTAAACAAACGTTTAATTTGAAAGAAATAGTTAATTAATTGATTCAAATATGTAGACAGATTTAATCCAATTTTCTGGAATATTTAACCTAATCCAGTTATCTTTGTTGAAACAAATACTGTAAACGTTTGAATCGAGTATCCGGTACTGACAAAGTAAGTTACTTGAAGGAATTTGCCCATATATAAAAAAGTCACTTGTTTGTGTCAAGGAATATTTCATTGATTTAACAATTTCTTTTTTTCCGTGTATGAGATAGAGAAATACAGTAGAAACAATAATATATTAATATTAAAGGAACATTTAGATTATAATATCAATACACTTTTTATACTTTTAAATATTAACATTTAACACACATTAATAGGTTTAACCATTTTATTCATTATCAATATTTCTAAATTTAGATTAAGTAAAGTAAATTTCATAATCCCCATCATACAATTTTTGTATATTCAAAAACATTTACATATAGTTAACAAATATGTTACACACGTATATATCCTCTACACACAATACATAAACAATAGTTTTTACACAAATAGGTTCAAAGCATATCGCATAAAAATTTGTTATTTTAAATATTTCAAATGTATACATATTTTCCTCAGTACGTTCGTTTCGGTTCTGTTGTTTATTTCTCTGATATTTTAATAGATTTACTGACACATCGTTTTTATATTAAACAAAGTTTTGACGTTTTGTAAGTATTTTTAAGATTAATATTGTAAAATTTTTTAGATTTTTTAAATTTTAATAACAAATTTTATAATAATTGCATAATTGTTCATCTTATAGTTAGTTGCCTGAGGATGATCGTTGATCGAATTTTGTAGCAAAAAAATATTTTAAAATAAATAAGATTGGAACTCGAACCCCCTATTATCCCAATAAATTTTTTAATGGCTATTGTTATAATGTCATTTATAAAATTTAATTGCTGTTATCTTTCACATTATATTCTACAATCAAAAAAAAACCCGGTTGTATGAACAGTATAGTAACTAAAAAAATTAAAGAATTGAATATTTTTTAGGACTGAAGAAGATAATAATAGTATTATTGGAACATTTGCAATTAAAACAATTTAAATTCTAATGAGGTTATTTTAATTTAAAGCCTTTGATACCACGATTTTTTACAATTATAAATAAAATTGTCGAATTATGTACTTTTTTATTGTTGGTATATTATTTCGTTAAATTTCATTAGGTGCCACATATTTTAACTAGAGTTTTAAACCCTTTACGATAACATAAAATCCAAACTGCTTAAATTAAATTACCTAAACATCACTAATAGTGACAGAGATCGCCTTTTTATTGCGCCACCGCACCGCCGCCTTTTCTTTACCGAGCGGAGGGAACAAACGATCTGTCCCATTTATATATTATATGCGCACGTCGGATTTCGGTTAGTCAGGACGGAGTTTTAGGTCGGTCGCCTTTTTCACGATTCGAGAGAGAGGACTCTCATTTAATTAGGCAAGATAAGTGAGTTGTAATATCCCGAGGAAAGCGTGCTGAAACGTAAACGACAGTATTTAACACCTAACGTAAATTGTAAACCGGCTCTTTCGTATGGGGATGGGCGGACGGGTAACAGCAATTCTCCCTGTAACATCTCCAAACGTTACACCTGTTCAAACCAGTGGCAATCCGAGGCGCTATGGCACCCATAAAATAGTTAAACCGAACATTATGCGTTTGCCTCCGTCTCATTCAGATGCAAGAATTTGATTACCGCAACACGTATACGGAATATAAATGCTTTTGAAAAGAATTCATTTTGGATATTTCTTTCTCTAAATGTTGGTCATAAAAAGTGGAAATGCACTTTGAAAAAAGATTCTAATTAATTTTTTATTAAGAAATTTGTATCTATTAACATTAAATAAAATTAATATTTGGAACGACAGTATCACATTCTTCATAATAACAATATTTTTTATATTAAATGTTTTAACCACAATTTTATTTATTTTCAAATAGTTGTAGTATCGGTTCTAAAAAGATAATAATACCGAATATGCTAGTGGATACAACAAGGTTTCATTGGTGCATTGTTTTACGTGGTTGTTTTGTTTCACTTTGGAGTACAGTATGCTAGCTGTTAGTTCTTGCCTAAAAATGGTTAGTTTTTAGTGAGGTCATAATACCTGTATGCATCATATTTGTGTGTTATTCGTGTTAATTATAAAAGTAGTTAAAAAGCTGAAATTTTGGCAAACTTCAAGTAGTAAATCATAACTACTAGTTTTCAGCAGTAAATCATAAATCACAATTGAAAAAAAAATGCCAGCAATCAGATGAAATTTATCAATAAAATGTCATTTCCTCACGTTTATTTATGCACTGTCTAACTCTACGAGGCATCATGCCCTGAATGAGATGATCAATGGCATCTTGTAGAATCTCATCCCAGGCTTAGTGTAGATGACGACGAAGTTTCAGCAAGGTGTTCGCTGCTTGTGGTAAACGCTTTATGTAACGACCCATTATATCCCACACATGCTCAATCGGGTTTAAATCCGGAGCAGAAACGATCCAGGCCAGGGGAGAATTTTTACTTCTTCTTCGTGCACAGTAAAAAAATTACACAGTAGTATTCAATTGTTCGCCAGGAAAACTACTGTAATTTTACAGATGAGAGTATAGCTGTAAATTTACAATATCGCGTCATCATGTTTCCCCCACTTACCCTTAATATCACAGTATGATCGCTGTAAATTTAAGAATCATTTCTGATATATTTAAACGCTGTCAGAAATTTACATCAAAGTTTTTACTTTTACATTAATTGTTTGCTTATTTACTGAGAAACTATAAAGCTTCAGTAATTTTCCTGTAAAAATTCCCTTACTGTAATAATATTGTAAAATAAAACAGGATAATTACTGCATTCTTACAGAAACTTTTTACTGTGTGCATGAAGTTCTGACTGACGTGGGCGATATGATTGTTAGCGACTTGTTACATGCTTTTTGTAAGATTTCAGCTTTGTGACGAGGTTTTACAATTCTTTTGGTACACAGTTTAGATATGGATGTACCATAGTTAATAACAGATTGGAGATTTGAAGAACTGATAGAATTATTATTTGACCGTAACTACCTATATATTCAAGTTAGTAAATTACTTTTATTGCTACATACAACATTCCATTCTTACATGCTGTATTTTAGCAATATCTTGTATTACTTCCATCCACGATTTTTTCTGGAGTAACATCTTCAATGAGTCGCTCAAAGAACATCTATCTGTCTCACCTGTTTCACATGTACACCCACGTCCATATGGCAAAAATGTCTATAATATTAATGTATATTATATTTTTATATGACGTAGAAAATAATGAGGCTAATAGTAATTGTGATGCTTAGTGTCATTTTTAAAATACAAAAGCTTTCCGTAGAATGAGGTGAGACGTTATTGGAACAAGTCGTTTGGTCCTCCCCAGAAATTTTACATTTCCCACGGATACATATATAAATAGTTCAAAAAGTTTCTGTGCCTTACTAAATGTGACGGCTACACATTACTATAAAGTGACTTCGACAAAATTTGACTTAGGAAAACCAGCAACTTATTTCAATTCTTCAAGATATTTAAGGGGAAAAAAAAATTGCCACAGAAACAAGCCTGTCAATGTTGTTTTAAGAAATTGTAGGAAACAAACAATGTGTGAGATGCCGTATTTATATTTTATTTTTAAGTTTATAATCATAAAAATAAATCATATATTGAGATATTACTAAAATGTTAGTACTAAGAATGAAATTTGTCCTTAAAATCCTCTAGATCCTCTTTTGTAAAAAATTTCAGAGAAAAAAGAAAGTACATGTTAAAAGAAATTAAATAACTCTGTAGCCTACACTATTCTGCAGTGCATAAAAAATAATGCATTTTATACTATTTATATGGGCAAAAATAATTTGCCTATATACAGCCCTGGAATAGATATTTTTATAGTGCCTAACTCAATGTATTTATTGAGCCTCTGTGAGCCTCGTTGTCGTTGTATTCATTTCCACTTGCTACGCCCTACTCTCGTTCGTTTAATAAATAATAATAAATATAATATTAATTAATAATAAAAATAAAATGCATAGGTTTTTGTTCGTACTGTAAAAATTTCTATTCCAGGGTTGTATAAACTTCCACAGAAAAATTAACAAGAACAACCCAAGTAGCACATGATATTTATATCTATATGTTTTAATTTGGTAATTGTAAAACGAATTTTACTTTTTTATATAATATAAATTTTCCGTTTAATATTTAACTTTGTATTTTTTTATTATTTTTTTTTTTTGGTATGACGGTATCTTGATGTAAAAACACATTGTCTCCTACATTACATTTGTGTGTTATCTTTTTAAATGTGGTGATGTGTTTGTAATGTATATATATATGTTTGAAAGTTAGAATTTTAAATATTTCATTTTATATAATTGCAATGTGACTTACACCATGAAAGATGTTAATTTTATAATCAATGTTAGAAACATAAATGTGTTAAAAAGTAAGGTTTTGAAAATTATTCTCAAAAGAATCGAAACGTAAACAACCAAATAAAATGTAATGTAGGACAACAACATGTTTTTCTATATGTTTTAGAAATACATGGCGCTGCTTCTTCTCAATGATTTCTGATAAGTACTACCTGTTAATAACGTAAAAAATTCGGAGTGAATATATAAGTAGAGTAACCAAGAAAGGATGGAAAATACAAATCTATTGCAATTACAAAAACAAAATCTTCAATAATCGCCTCTAATGCTAACTTCTTCCGCATTTTGTTGTCCTAATTTCTGTACGACGTTATGCTATCCATACTATTAGCTTCTTCATAATAAATAACTCCGGTATCATGAAGAAGCTGTCAGATCTACGGACTGTTTGTTAAATTGATACAAGGCTTATCCTAAATAAATCAAAATTATTCTTAAATTGATTTCGTATTTGATGTAACCCTTAATATCAAGTGTCTTAGAATTATATTTTGCTTTAAAACAATCTGACAGCAATTTATAAAATAAGAAAATGTTAATTTGAATAAAAAAAATTAACAAAAAAATTATATTTAATTTAAATACATTTTTTTGTCCTATATTTTTAAATATAAAATATATCTATTGCAAACTTCTCCCCTTGACCCCTCACCACAAACTGCACTAAACTGGACGTACGTTTCAACAGCAAAGCTATCATCATTACCAGTGCCCCACTTTGGAGTATTTTTATCATAAAATATATTTAGTCTTAATATATTTGTGTTTAATTTCACCAATTTTTTTCTCGGTATGTGAACACAAATGGTTGATATATTTTTTTGCGGAACAATTTTGTTCAGCATTCGATTTTATTTCACATTATGGTGGACAAACTTTAATTTTTGGTTATTGGAGGATTTCAATAATAGTAGCTAAAATAGCTACGTCAACGCTCTTAACTGTATATCTGATTTTTGTTATCGGATTAACAAGTATGGAGGAAAAATATGGGTTATAATCGAATTTGCAAGAGTCATAATACATGATATGCGTGGGGTGTGAACGAAGGGAGTGACAATTTCAGGACAACGTTTTTGACAACCGATGGTTCCCTGCGTATGAGTTTTTCGTTGCAGTGTTAGTAATGCCTAATTGCAAAAGTGCTTCGTCCAGATGTCCGTCAGTAGCGTGCTGTTAAAATGCACGCGCGATGCAATTACGATTATTACGAATGAGTTGGCTCTAAATAACTTTGAAGCTTCTATTTTTAATTTTAAAATGCGTATTTTGTGACAAGAATTTTTGTTATAAGATTTCATAATAAATCATTTAAGAAATGTTTTGTACGATACAAAGTTCTTCAAAAGTATATAGCAGTACTTATTTTAAATATATTATTTATTATATATTATATCTAAAAGGACAAAATGTTAAAAAGAAAATAACCATTAGTATTATAAATGCAGTACCTATATTTTCCATTTTATAACATAACATATAATGACCATATTAACTATTTAATTCACCAAGTAATCAATTGGGGGAAAAAACTAGTTTAAACCAAATATTTTACTTTGTTTAGGTTTGTTTTATTTCTGATATTTTTCCTTTAGCTGTTATCTAAAACGCCTTTTCTATCTTTACAAAACAATCTACTTGTTTCGGAGCGCACGAGGTCACCTGCACAAAGGAGGAACACAGGTTTTGTTTAGGAGCCCGGTACTTCTAGTAACCAGTTCAAGTGGTCTGAAAATTATCTGATTCCAAGTAATAAGTAAGGAGTAGGAACGTCTAAAAAGTACTGTAAGTAATAAGTAAATTGAAATTAAATATTCAAGTACCCGGTACAAAGTATAATTACTCCTTTAAGTATTTTAACTACTTAGTAAATGATTAATACTTGGAGTAAATTAATGTAATCTAGGTACTTTTGAATTACTTCAAGTATTTAAATTACTCATTGTCAGAATAAGCGAATGTAGTTCAAGAACTTTTAAGCTATTCCAAGTATGTTTATGCATGTTTAGACATTTTCAGTACCATAATGTAGGTACTGAAATATATTTTCAGTGTGCAACGAGTAAGCAGAACATATTTTTAAGCATTTTAAACAAAGGGCACAATTCTTGCCCTTAACTTACTACTTCATTATTGAAACTATTGAGAGAGTGAGAACCGTAATAGACAAAACGCTGTGGGTCTCAATTGGAATTAAGACAGGTTTTTATAATAAATTATTTATATTTAAATACTCAAAGACAACTCAATATATAACTCCACTAACTACAAACTACAAGTAAATAAAACTCAGAAAGCAAAAAGGAAAAGCGAAAATACTAATGGCAGTTTATTTCAAACGACAAGTTTCTCAAAATTTCTGTCGCTCAAATCTTGTCTTCTGAAGTGTTTGTAATTTGTGCAAAAGAAAATGACCGTCCCTCAGGAACTGAAGAAGGCAACCGTTAATTATATTTAATAAAGATTTTCTTTATGAAATATAATGAAGCTGTCGGATAATCATCTAACATTGACAACGTAGATGTATGATCATTTGAACATTTTATTATTTCGAATTCATTATGGTTTTCCTTCGACGAGACTGATGCCATTCGTGAGGTCGATATAAGGTAGGGAACGAATTTGGGTGTTCCCTGGTAAACGAAAGAGTTGATTTTCTCATCCTTTTATTTCAAATTCTCCTGATATTTGATTTTCCAATCGAACTATGGCCTTATGTTCTAGATATAGATTAGCTATTATACGTAATCTTTGTCAACTATTCCATTTTGACGCAAAATTTGCAGTTGTTTATATGTTGAACTTTATCAAAAGCATTTTCAAAGCCTATAGAACGCATTAAGATATCTCGTTCTTTGTATCAAAATCTGTATACTAAATAATGCGTTCCTATGGTACCAAAACTGTTTTTGAAGCCAAACTAAACGTCGCTTACGTTTTCGTCTAGCTTTTATATATTCCTGCATGTATTATGTTAAGAAATATTTTTAATGCACGGCTCATTAAGCTGATGGTTATATAGATATTTCCAGTAGGTGTCTTACTTGTCTTTTTATTTTCTTCCAAAGTTCTAATATATCTGTATTATTGTTACACTGTTCAGCTTTATATTGATTATTTAGTGTTGTTTCAGTCGATGTTTTCTTCTTATAAATCCTCTCAACGTTATTTTCATACTTGCCAGCATGAGATTCTGATCTAATGGAACATCAGTGACAGGATAGATTTTTGCAGATTTAATTGTGTTTGAAATTATTTGTTTATGAATTTGATTACGAACAGTTCTTTCTGCATTGCCGATTGGAGCTTTTCGTGCATATAACTCCCTAAATGGTAGTTGGTAATACGTGTTCATGAGCATCTATCCCAACAAGAGCTCCACTTAAATTTTATTGCCAAGAGTATATTGATAAGCAAAAAAAAGTGGTACCAATTTCATAAATGTGCAAGATATTAGTTTGCAACCAAATTACACATGGTGCCAAGATTCTCCATGAGAGTGAACCATCAATTTATCAAAGATAGTCAGTGATAGTGAATACATCTATTGACGACAGGTGTCATTCGCGACATTACACTACATAAAAAAATGTTGCTTTACTAATCTAGTATAAAATATATTTTGACTAACGATAGTGATAGTATTTAAAGAACGTAGACTATACTGCTCTTGATCCGTAACAACAATTATTAATTTATTGGCTACAAACGATAAATATATTATAAGATAAAACTGTGTACAAGTTCATCAGCTGGTTATGCTTAAACATCGGTTAATTAGATCCATAAATACTATCTCTTAATATGGAAAGTTGTGACAGTTAAACATAAATTATTTCAATTTTAGGATACGTAAATAAAAACTAGAAGACTAAGTAAATAATGTCCAACATGTTCTGGTATACTTGTTAAACACTTTTTTCTTTATACTTACCTAAGTTTAAATATTAAGTATTTATAACGTGCTATTCTGGAAAATTTGTTATTATGGCGTAGTACGATTTCAGCAATAACAAAATTTTTAAATGAACTATATAAAAGCATTGATAAAGGCGGCGCGTGTGTTGGAATTTTTGTGGATTTCAGCAAAGCTTTTGACCTTGTCAATCACAAATTGCTAATTCAAAAGTTGTCGTGTTACGGAATTAGAAGCAAGCCGCAGGAATGGCTCCGAAGCTATTTGAGCAATCGTGGTCAGTACGTACAGGTTAGTGACGTTGCATCGGTTACATGCACAGTGCAGAGAGGAGTGCATCAGGTTAGTGTATTGGGACCTCTGTTGTACATTTTTGTAAATGATATTCCATCCGACGGCATGGTCATGTATGCTGATGATGTTTCACTGTTGGTCTCTACGAAATGCTCCAGAAATATGAATTTAGATGCGTCCAACAAGTTAAACATTTTAAATAATTATTTTATGGATAACAGTCTCAGTTTAAACAAAAATAAAACCGTATTTATTGAATTTGAGACAAATTTTTGTGATAGAGATCGATTGCGTCCTGTCAAGGGACTTCATTCCAGTATAGCTCAGGTAGATGTTACAAGATTCTTAGATGTAACAATTGATTTTATGTGTAACTGGAAAAAACAGGTAGAAACTTTATGTAAAAAGCTAACTCCCATATGTTTTGCTTTAAGTAGGCTCAGACATGAGATTGATTTGTCGGTGCTAAAAATTTATTATTTTGCCTAGTTTTATTCTGTGATGGTATATGGCATAGTGGCGTGGGGATCGTCTGTGGACATAGTTCGTGTATTTAAATTTCAGAAAAGAGTAATACGGTTAATGACGCGAAATTCAGCCAAGACTAATTGCAGGAACTTTTTTCGTGAATTGGGAATTATGACTCTGCCGTGTGTCTATGTTTGGCTACTGCTGTTGTATGCTAAAGAGAACTTTGACAATTGGCCAAAATTAAATAAAAATAATTACTACACTCGCAATATATATACGTTGAAGGTTCCTCGACATAGATTAAGTTTTAGCGAGAAAAGTCTTCAATACCTAGCGATAAAATTAATAAATAAGCTACCAGACAATTATAAATTAATGTCTTATAAAAGATTCAAAAAAGCAACCAAGAAATTATTAATTCAAAGGAGCTACTACTCAGTAACAGAATTTTTAGATTATGTTTTGTGATATGTGTTTGTACTTCACTGTTTCATTTTATTGAATTGTATAAACATTTTTATTGACGTTTTCCATACTCTATTGCGAGTCGAGAGGAATAAATATTATTATTACTATTATTATTAAAATTAAAAATGAGCAGTGAAATAACTAATAAGAATTAATATATGTAAGATGATTTTTTCTTTTAAAGTTGTATTTTTGAGTTGAAAAACGTTTAAATATTTTTTTAGACTTTGGGTTTTGGACACTGCCCATAATAGTAATAAAAATTTTGTTTTTAACGTTTGCGGTTCACTACATATGTGAATTAGCCCTAACTCATTATGATCAAACCAATCAAATAAATTCAACGTGATTATCAGCTCGTAGTTAATACTCATAAAAGTGAAACAATATGAGAAAAGCGGTATAAACAATGCTACGTATATGTGAAGCATTATTTTGAATGTAAATGTATGTACCTATAGGTTTATTTAAATGGCCATTATATACAATACATAAGCTTTGTTCTTGTGATTGTTACTTTTATATAGAAATAGTGCGTACGTTAACTTTTCTCACAATAATACCTTTTAATTTGCCAAACTCTAACACAAACTGTACATATTTACCTTGCAAAATTACCCACTTAACTACGTCCATTTTGTCGCAAGGGAAACAAGGTTAACTCTGACTTCGACAATGTCGCTTTACTGACTTGTTAATTGCCAGTAGTTTGTATTGTCTTATTTATTTTATCTAATGACCCTATTTATATGGTGTAATGTACAGTAATAGTGCCAATTAGTGTGTAAACTGAATCTGTAAGCACCACAGCATAGTAGAAATAATAGTAAAAATTATCAGTAAGGTAGTGCTAAGTAATTACACAGTAATTGGTGGAAATAGGTACAATTGGTGTTTACATTAGCATTGTACGTATCTTGTGCAGAGTGTCTCGTACAGTGGCGTAGCACAAAATCTAGAACTCCTCACAGAAGGAGCTTCGGCTTAGGTCTACTACCATACACATATATGTATAATATTATTGCTAACAGTATTATTTCTGGATTGTAAACTTATGCATGCATGTGTCTGCGTGTCAGAAATATTTACCTATGCGAATGGTTCATTTCACTACACATATTTGTAGAGGCAAATGTAACGAATTAGAGAATAGATTCTTTCATCAATATTATTATTCTATTTATCAGCTAAAATTCAATTTTAAATGCAATAGCAATAGACATGAATTATTTTTATAATTTTGTCAATATCTCTAAAATAAATGCGATTTTATTTTTATTCGATTTGACGGTTTGTGTGTTGGTTACAGTAATGACAATACTTAAATCCTGAGGGATGTCGAAGATGTCGGCGGATGTACTTATTACTGTCGTCGTCAGACTGATGTATTATTTAAAATTACCGGATTTTTTTTTTGTATACTAACATTATCTCCCAGTTTTTAAGTATTTTGGGAGTAGTGGAGAAAAAAATAAATGTGGTTTTTATAAGTTTTAAAGCTTGTGTATTGGTCGAAGGGATGTCGAAGATGAGTGTGCAAGAGCTTGATGCATGATTCACGATTTAAATCACTACTTGTTTTTCGAGAGTTTTATTGAGTCAAAAACTCCGATTTAAATAGAGCTTTGGTACTTACGTACTATCAACGATGAAAAAGACTACATTATGTTTTTAAAATTATCTATTTACACTTAAAGCATGGAATATTAAAGCATCGACAATTTTTCCTTTCGAATGCTGGCTTCTCCAGGGAATATGTACTCAGTATACGATCGTATTATACACACTGAGAGAAATAGTGGACGTGATATCAATAATCTGCATTCATTGAGTGAATTTTCATCGACAGAGCGAAATGTGTCATTGTTTGATTAATATTATTTACAACCTTTGATTAAATAATAAAAAAATCATTACTGATATAAATTAGTTTTCATTATTGCAACAAATCATTTTACATTAATCTAGGGATAATATTTGTTATGGCATATTATATGGTAACTATATTTTCATACGTTCGATAAATAATTTTGTTAATAGTGATAATATTAATAACATTAAATACTGTTATTTTTACGTACTATTTTCGTAAAGTTATTCACGATATGAATGCAATAAAGTATTAAATGATTCGTTCTTCTTCGTTAGTTCAATGGTTTGTAATTTATTGTAAGAACGAAAGATACATACGTTAATGAAAGGTGTATGGCGGTGATTGAATTACCGTCTTACGCTGCGGTCGCTGACTGAGTGAGAGTTTGCCGTGTGGTTCCTAGAGGACGTGCACCTAAACTCCGATCTCTTACGGGGAAATCGAGAATAATACTTGAAACACGATACTGATGAAAGTGTCTGCCTTTGGAGGAGTGCGTGCTAAAGACGCTTGATAGGCAGGAACTGACATTTCTGGTATGGTGATTCCTCCACAATGAATCATTAGCCCTGCTACGGTGGCAATCTTAGGGTTAATTGTTTAGGCATTTTCTTTTGATGCTTTTTGGTAATCACCAATTTTTGATATCAACTTGTTATTTTTAATATTACTTTTATTGCAAACCAACTAAATAAAGCTGCAACGCTTACTCAACAGTGAATCGAGTGAAAATGAAAGTGAAATGCGATTATGCGAGTTCATTATTTTAATTACAAGTTTACTCTATAATATGAACTAAAATTTATTAGAATTACAAATAACACACATTAAGTAAACCACTTGCGATTAGCATATCAACAAGTAATATTCATTGTATTGATGCCTTTCTTCAATGTCTACTGGAGTTCATACATAAAATTGATAACTGGCGGTGATTCAGTAGTAATTAATTTAATAACTTATTACTCAATAAATTCCGACGTCAAAAAAATTGAACCTCAGCCAAATTTCGATATTGCGTTTTATACACATGCTCTATATACATGTAATACATTCTTTATTATTATTAATATATGGATTTCCGTGTACAGAGTGTCCCATCCAAAACCGGGTCTTTGATTACAGCTCAATTTTTGATTTTAGAAAAAAGTATTTTATACAAAAGTTGTACAGAATTTAATATTGTATAAGCTAAATATTTTTTGACTATACAGGTTGTTTCAAAAGTAGAACAACGCATACTTACCCGCCCCGTTTATTTTAAATGGAAAACCCTATATATTATTCCGTTTTAAATTGCACTATGAGACGTTGCAAATTATAAAAAATATATTATTTATTTTTGTTCTTCGTTTATTTGTTTGTACTATCCTATATTGACATACGAAAATTGTTATTTTCGATTTGTTGTTTCTGTTTGTTATCTGTTTGTGTCTGTGTGATTTTGTTATATGGTGTTGTTTTATATTATTTTTAAATGGCGTGTTCTACGCTGCGGCACTTATGAACAATAAAGACTATTCTATTCTAATGTTGTCTGACGTTAAAATATCTATTCATTATCTCTAGTGAAGATTATTCCATTATATTTTTTTAGCTAATTGGATACTGCTCTTATGGTTTTTTGAGTAGTACAAGTTTGGAGTAACTGAAAACCTCTAGTCGTATTCACTTGCATAAGACGTTGCTTGTTAATGCATTCAGTTTTCTTATGCACGCATTATTAGAGTTTAATTCCAAAGATTTTAATTTCAAGCCTAAGGCATTATATAAATTTGCCCAAAAGTAAAATCCCCGTGCTTTCTCGACATCAACCCTTATCAAGCCCTCTTTATATCGCATTTTTAAAATCACCGCCCGGCCCTTTCTTACTTATCTTTTTAATTGCTCATTCTACGTCCGACGACCCTTTTCGACAACTTTCGTGATGGCAAAAACGACAGTCGGCGTAAGGCAGCGGCGATATACTAAGGTAGGTAGTAGCATTCCCAAATGGCGCTGATACAATGACGACATCGGGCGAAGGGCACAGGAAGGTGAAGGGGGTTCAAATCGGCTCGACAACGCTAAAAACGGCTAAAAGAAGGCAGCAAGCGACGATTACAGAAGAAGGTAGGTGGCAGTGCCAACGGTAGCGGCGGCTCGAGGCTGTTGAAATCGGCTGCTAATGTCGTCGCTACTGTTGCTTTGAGCAACACCTTTTGATCGTTCACGCGATGTGATCCGCTCTCGAGCCGATGGCGTAGCTGGATACGGAGGTTCGGAAGTCCCCGGGATGGGAAAAGGCGGGGGTGACATCGCGAGCACAGGAGCCGCCAGCAGAAGAGACGGAGGACAGCCATCCGTAGTAAAAAGTCTGATACTAACATAATTAAAGTACAAGCAGTGTAATTTACTTAATTAAAATTCCTTCTTTGCTGTGCCCCAACGGAGAGAGAAGGCGAGGACACCCCGAACGGCGCGCGGGGGCGATCGTCCCGACGATCCGCCGACACCGTAGGGTCGACGACGATATGAACTTTTTCCAGCCAATGAACATTAAAACTCGGCATTTAATTTCATCAGAGATCTAAGAGAAGATTTTTGACCATAAAAAGAGGAGACAGCTACTTTCGTACTGTGCCGGCGGAAAATTGCGAGGGGTTGACGATGTTGTATCGCCCCGATAGTTGGACACTTACGTTATCGCCGTAATGGAAACGGAACTGGCAAAAACACTGCTGCATCTGAAAGCGTGTCCTTCGTATAGATATGTACGAGGAAGGAGAAGTGATGCTTAATCGTAACAGGCGGTGCACATTTTCTAGAGAAAGCTTTCTTAATCTATTATACAGGGCGTGTATACAGGCTGATTAATTTTCGATCTTCACCATTGGGATCTCGATTATTGTTGAAGAAAGCCGGTAGGTGTAAATTTCGCAAATTTGCTAAATTTTGTAGTTATTATGATGCCGAAAAGAAAATATACTTATGTTAGAAAAAATGACGTTCGAGATTAAAAAGAAAACGGAAAGTTTTAATTTTCTTGTTTTGCCTCTGGCACTTTCATTTGGCCTTCCAGAGAAAAACTAAAGGCACATATTCTCACGGCCACTTTTAATCTTCTATCCAATGATGTACCTGAAATTTTTATACGACGTTTCAGTTCCTTCCGGCAACTTTCTCATTTCTTATGGGCGCCATATTGGATTTTGGCACCGTTTAGAAAGACTTTAACCATGCGTAACATGTTGTCAAAAGTGTTTGATATTATGCTTTAATTAACGAAGAATGTAATTTAAGATTAAATAAGGTACACGGAAAAAAATCTCTTGAAAAAATATACAACAATATTGTAGAGAAAATATTGTGGCAGTAATTAGCATAATTATGTAACCTTATCACAGATTTTTGTTAATTATTACATGTTGTTTTCGCAAATAATACTTTAAAATTGTGGTTAAACTTTTGTTGTATAATTTCACATAACTGTGACATTTTTTTCAACAATGTTTGTGTCGAGTGTCGAGACGTACACGACAAGATTGTGGCAACTTTTGACACAAAACTTCCTAATTTTTCGATATTTTTGTTTCTAAATAAGTGGTCTAATTCAAATACACCAATGACGAAATAGAATGGCAAAAGCTAACAAAGAGATACTGCAGTCGTCAGAGGGAGTTATTCGAGTACAACGTCATCAAATTTTGAACGGATAGTTAGTTTATATCATAGTTTACACGGCCATTTGAGCATTTTGAGTTGTTGACGTGATTTATGCACCTATTTTAGATATACCTAATTTCGGAGCGATGGAGGACTTTGTTTTAAGCAAAGCGCAACAGTGGAACCTGGAAAAACTGGATGTGTTTAAAGGTAAGACAAATTGAAAGTTTGATATTGTAGCATGGCATAAGTAGGCACATATATCGGCAATATATGTAAATATATTTGTCTTAACTGAAAACGATATAAATTTAATTTAATCCAACAATAAGTAAATATTTCTACTAGTGGCTGTATCTTGCTGGGTGTGTAACTTATAGTGGGTGATGATTCAGATTTTACTAACAATACTTCTTAAGAATAACTAAGAGTATAATTTCTACGCTATTTCCAATTATGCTTAATTACGCTTATGATAGAGAACACATTCGTGTTATCTAATTTTAACTCATTTTTGTTTTAGATAACGAAGTAAATGAAGAATGCTTCAAGAATTTAACTTCAGATGAGATTATGGAGCTTCTCCTGTATTGGATGTTCGAAAACTAATCGCGGCCAAGTTCAAAGGCCACTTTTAAATTCTACAGGTATCTTCTGAGCTCTATAAGTAAATACAGTCAGTAAATAGGTCACCAAATCAGAGTCATGTCATATGCGCCTGCACATCATACCACGAGTTACTGCTGATTGCTGAATGGTGTGTTGTTAAAGTTTTTTGTTTTTTTTCACATAATGTATAAAAAATATATTTACATGTCGTATGTTTATTACACTGTTATATTTTAATATTATATTATTTATTCATATATGAATAAAATTTTGCATTTAAATGCGTTATTATTGGTACAACACCTAGTACTATTTACTAATAATACTGAAACAATACTGTTGTATGTTTTCACACAGAAGTGTAGTAAATAGTAAGAAAATTTATATTAAATTTTACTTCATAGTAAGGCGATTTTTCGTACAATATCTGTAACTAAAATGTACACACTATTGTGTCAACGCTTGAAATAGATTTTTCAGTAATTTTTACAATATTGTATTTAATAATAATACAATCCGTTAACTACAATCGTAGTTAAAGTGCCCTTTTTGTTAAAAACTATTCAGATATGCAAAATTTAAAAAATATCGAGCATGCTTTAGAAAATGCAAAAAAGTTATTCCATTAATAAACCGCTTTTTCTGATGTTATTAAAAAAAATTGTTTGGATTGACAAACTATGTAAGTATACAAAATTTATCGGCTTACTTACTCGTTTATTAAATATGAAATAAAAGACAATTAAAATCAAACAATTCACCGCTTAAATTAAAATAATAGTTCACATAATCTGAAATATTTACTCATTCAATAAGTCTGCCGCTTTTATTCGCACATTACTCAATTTTGTTTCGAAATGCATTGAATGCTGCTCTTATCTTCTCAAGGGAAATTGAATTTACAACATTTCTAACACGATTCTTCAACACCTCTACCATTTGGAACACCATTTGGAATCCTATTCGAATATACTATTTGTTTTATCCGTCCCAAAAGAAAAATCCATGACAGTTAGATCAGATCTGGGCGGCCACAAAATATGACCAGCATTTTTCTTGAAAATGTTCATTCAACCATTCACAAACTCTCAATGTCAAGTAGGCAGTACAACTGTCGTGTTGGAAATATGAAGAAATTCTTGGTAGTTCGTCCATAAACCGATTTAAAATATTTAAATATGTATGCTGATTAAGTCTTCTCTCAATAAAATATAATCCAATAACACCACAACGATAAGAAATTGCACACCAGTCGTTAACTTTTTGAAATATTGACGTTTAAGAATTTTATTCCATAATTGGGATTATCGTGTTCAGATCAATATCGACAATTCTGTGAGGAAAGCGCACCATTGGTGGTAAAAATTGATTTATTTGAGAAAATAATATTTCTATGGAAATTCGATCCTCAGAATGTTCTTCCTCAAAGCAAGACGAATTACAACTTCGAGCATCATTCTCTTCTTCCAATGTGTGAAGAAATCTAACTTTATATGGTTTACCTTTCTTGATTTAAACGCGTTGCAAATGTGATTGCTAATGCGAATCTGCTCTGATCGCTTTCTTAGTGACAATTTGGGCTGTTCGCGTACTGAAAATTCATTGCTAACACAGTACTTATGTCATATTTATCAAAGTTCTTTTTCGTGTTTGGTGTATTATGGACACTACCGGTATGCAGACATCGCCTTTATCATCGCCGGCGGTCGTTCATTTATTGAACAGAACCATATTTTCAAACTATCAAGCTGACAATTTTATTACACCTTTCAATCAAATTACTGATATCAGCAACGAGGCATTAGATCCCAATGTTCATTTATTAGGTATAACATTGGCACGAGTAAATGAACGAAGGGATTTCGTGTTTACACATTACAGCTCTAAGCTTAGAGGTTAGTTGTTTATTATGCTATTTTCTTCGCTAAACAACTGCGTATAAATAAGAGCAAAACAACACGTTATTTTGTACAAAATATAAATCTGCGCTAGACAGTTGTCTAAGCAAGGATGCAATACTGGTTACAAATTACGATGCAACATTTCACGGGGCGGAAGAAGTAGAAAGAATTCTTATAAATCGGGAGTTAGTTCAGAACTGTAATTGACTGGTGCTACCCTACAATCGCAAATTAGGTAGGGTAAAGGCACCAGTGAATGACGGGTACCTGTGAATGAACAATGTTTGTAATTGTGGTAAATAGGTTAAGTTAGAGATGTTGACCTTGATGATAACTGAATATATGACTAATTATTATTAATAATTAATCAAATTTTTGGAGAATTTATTTTAGTTTTAAAATTTCTACACGCATTCCCTGTAAAGGTGATGAAATTGTACTTTTTTTTATTAAGATGAAATTAAATAAGTGAATTCCATGCTTTTTTATAACTAATGAGATTAATAAAGGCTCTTACTCTGATAAGCTACTGAAAAGTGCTCCTAAAGTTATCGGGGTGAAATTAAAGCAAATGCGTACTACTGATACCGCTAATACTACTAATACTTCAAAAACTATTAAGAATAGGTATACCAAACCCTAACATCAATGGATGTAGAATTTTGCGCTGCATTCAATGCTGTAGTAAAAAATACCATGTTCCATTTAAAGAAAAAAGTTTTGTTAGCTTAAAGCTTTCCACATTGGAGGCGCGCTTTTGAACAACCTGTATGTGATTCAGTGATTATTGCTACAACACCTTCTAGCTACGTCCTTGTATTTACATCGACTTTAGCAGAACCACTGAATATCTGCTATCTCATGAATTATTTGATTTTATTTGAAAGAGTACAAATGTCAAAAAATCAACGAAAATGAAAATATCTCAAAAACGGTTGAGTTTAGGGGTAGGGAACCTTCATATAAATTGGTTACAAATAACTTGTCAAATTCATTAGATCGATAAAAATTATACCATTTCATTTAAAATAAAAAAGTTGATATCAACACCCTGTATATCAAAAGTGCTATAAAGTTGAAAATATTTTCCTTAAATAGATCACAGTAGGCATGTCTACACTGCAAGTCTCAAAATCAAATTTCTACTAGAAGTTGAAAAAAATCTAATGTCCCAGTTCGGTGGGACATCCTGTATATATTTGTTATACATATTCATTTTCATCAATGGCCTGAAACGTGCATAATTTGTTTTAATATGACAATTATTTGATTGTAACAATAACTTTCAACTGCGCGTACAGAAATAAATATTATTTTGATGTTATATTTTTTTTTATATTTCGATACTTTTATAACTACTAGGGTTAAAACATACATACAAATAATCCTGAAATTGATGGATGAATAATCATTTTTAACCCTAAAATGAACAATAACAAATTGCTCCTACTAAGATCATTCAAAGAAATTTTATTTTCTATTTATATGTTTCACCGCACAGAAAAAAACTGAAAAAAAATCATAATAAACCTAAATGTATACTATATGATATACATAAATGTATACCATAAAAAACCGAGTTGGCACCTTAAACCAAACTCAAAAAAAAACACCACTCAAAAGAGCAAATAGAACTGCGTGAACGCAATTAGTCCTTGTTTTTTTTTTTTATAGAACGCCCATAATCAGTGTTTACTAAAATCATTTTTTTTGCACATGATAACTTAAGTAATTCCTGAGAAAAAAAATATTGAATTTTTCCACCCTTATGCTAATATCTCGAATGGGGTGGCATCGATTGAGCTAACTTTTGGTATTTACAGTATGTGTGACAGTAGTATATACTCATTTGGTTTAATTTCAGCCCGATAGTTTTAGGGGCACTTTTCAATGGCTTATCGGAGTAGAGCCTTTAAAGAAGGTATTTAATAGTTTAGTCCAATCAGACCTTAAGGTTTATTCATGGGAATTTAATGTTCATTTATTGGAGTATATTCATTTTGTTATAAACTGTTGAATTAAAACAAAAGTTGCTTTATCAAATTTACCCTTATTTTAAAAAAGCATGGAATATCAGATTTGTATACTGTTATCTCTAATTAATCATAATTAATATAATTTGCAACTAATGCACTAAAATTCATTCACTGGTGTATTCAATCATGAATTTTGCAGTTCAAGTTATAGCTCAATATTTTAAATAAGGGTTTGCTTTAGCATAAAGGATCTAATTATAATGCACGCAGATTGGTAAAGCATGAACCGTTTCACTTCCAGTACTAAGTTGCTATTGTAAAAATTAGAAATTAAGGTAGTATCCATATAATTAGGACTCCATATAAATTTATTGCTTTAGTTGTTAATTTGTTATACGAAGTTCGAATGCAATTTTCGCATTGGAGTTCTATAATTAAAAAATTGTAATTTATGAATTAAGTATACAAATTATTTCATTATTTTCTTAAGTAGTAATTTTATTTTTTTAGATTCTGTGACTGGATTATTATTAATCGGTTTAATAATGTTGGCTTACCGTGATGAAGAGAAAGTGCTTTTGGAGATTCTGAGCGGCAGAAGAAAACGGGAAGGTAAGGCGTGGCGCGCTGGCGAACCCAATCCCGAAAGAGGACCTACTGAAAAAGGATATGTTTATACATATCATGAAACACACAATCTGCTTCCCAGCAATGCACATCGAATAGCGTTAGCGTGTGCGGCGTTTGTATAACGAAGCTGAAACGCTAGGTGATATTAAAAGAACGGAACGTTACGCATTCCGTATATCCTTTCCTAACTTTTTTATGTGCAAAGAGTTCAACTAAAACAGTATGCGAATGTAAGCGTAGTAGTTAGTATTTATTTTGTTTTATATTTATACAGTATTCCTACTTTTTTCTTGGTTTTGCAGAAATGTGTTAGATAAGAAAAAAAAACATATTAATTAAATGTATAATTTTAAGGTTTCATTGCTGTCGAAAGCACTTTTCGAAATTTTAATTACATTCGTAATAAATTAGATAGAATATTAAACATAGCAAATGAATTGAGCTTACAAAGTTTAATAAATCTGAGAATGTAGTTTGTCTAATACTATTTATTTTCATGAAAAAACCTTAGTTACAATTATCATTGAGTGTATATTTTTTGTTTCCCTACACTTGCAAAATTTAATTCCCAAAATTATGTTTTGGTAACTTACAGAAGAATCAAAAAAAATGGTAATCTAATACAAACATTGGTAATTTCGTCTTCACTGTTGAAGACTAAAATAATTGGGAAATTTTAATTTGCAAGGGGGAATCTAATATGATTGAATGTGGAACTGTAGTTGTGCTAATACGAGATATATACAGTTATTTTGTTAAAACGTTAAGTTTTAAAAGTTAAAAGCATATACATAATTTACCTATAGCTATAACTTTGTTGTTACTTTCCTAGACCTCATACAAACTGCATTAAACTGGAGTAAGTTCGATAGAAAGCTTATCTCAGCAGATAACTGAACTAAAAAAATTTTAGATGATGCTTGCTATCGAAACGTACTGCTGTAGTTGGACCCCGATTCGGAAAATTTAAATGTGTATATTATTTATTCCTTATAGCTTGTAAACAATAAAGATTTCGGAGTTTTCGTTAAAATTTTATTTAATTGTTAGTTTCATTCTTTTGGACAATCCTGTATATTCATATCACATTTAATTGTACATTTTGCGTACTCTGTATTGTTTTAGTTTATTTACATAGTTTTTTCTTAGAGTTGCGCTGTGCGGTTAACGCACGAGTTTAGTAAAATTCAGATATATGCCATGTTACCTTGAGGTCCCGAGAGGAAGTTATCAGATAGACGAGCCCGCGGCTTTAAGTGTGTTGTTTTCGGATACTGTTAATGGTATTCCGTTCAGTAAGATGTAGCTGTTTTTGGTTGTAAAATCGTCTCATTTGTAATTCTTTAGTTAATTAAGTTTTATGTAGTTGTGCACAATTCATGTAAGGTTTTTTTAATTATTGTTCTAGAAGTAAGCGCGTTTAGAGTTATAAATTTTCCGTTTTTTTTTTTGTAGTTATTAATTTAATTTTATTTTATCACCTTGGGGCAGGTGAAGTAGAGCTGTGGAGCTTGTTTATATCATTTTTGATTTTGCTTGTTTCTTTACGTAATTGAATTAAAATTTTTAGTTTGCTTGAATTTTAAAAACCACGAGGTTTTTTTTGTGCGGTACTGAAATTCCTTCTAGAACGAATTTCCATTTTGTTTGCTAAAGGATTTGCATTGGTCTTTTTTAATTGTAGAGGCATATGCAAAGGTTTGTTTTATGCCAGAACTTATAATTATGGTTTTAATTTCCCCTGCAAAGTGTATCAAATGTTTTTTTTTCTTTTTTTTTTTAAAAATAAAGTTAATGATTGTAAATATCATTTTAAAAATTACTAGTTCTTTTATTTTTGAATCTGCCATTTCAATTATTGGGAATTTTAATGAAAGTCATTTTTGCAACCGCCCACTATTAATTTTTAGTAAATTAACTCTGAGATTTAAGTATCTCTGGCGCCCTTTTGAATTCATTTTTGCTGAGCTAGCTATATTAATTTTGTCATTTTTAATTTCCCTTTACTTATATGCTTGGACCATCAGTTCACAGCAGTACGTTCAGTTTAGTGCAGTTTGTGGTGAGGGGTCTAGGAGAAATTTACAGCATGACAGTAACACAGTTTGGAGTATCTTTGTTATATACTTTGTGACATAAAAATCGCAACACCAAGAAGGGGTAGAAATTTTTTTGACCAGACGTGGTAGAAACGTTTAACAACTAAAAGGTAGTAATTGATTACGATTTCAAAGAAAACAAAATATAAACAAAACTTTTATTAATAATAGGTTAGCTACACACTCGTCGCAATATGGATTCTAGCGGATGGTCGAGTTTATTTTGAGGTATTGCATCCTGTAATTCGCGTTGAAGAGCTTGCAGCGTCTGCGCAGGATGCAGTGAGTCCCTGTCTTTCTCCCCATAATTTCCAACATGCTCCATGGGCGAAAGATCCTGAGATCGGAGTCCTCATTTGAGGGAGGAAAGTTGTACTTTTCCTCCCTAGGGCGGAAAGTAAGTAACATCGACATGATCAAACTGTAAATCTTATATGTGACATTGTTGATAGATGACATTAGTGCATTCGACTCAGTCTGAATCAATTTATGAGATAATTGCTAAATTATTAGGTACCTGTCGTTTTAGGAATGAGTATATATATTTAAAAAAGAAATCCATAGATATTAATAATCATTTTCTAATTTAGGTTCACCGGTATTGAACTTAAAACAAAAGTCATAAACACAGAAATAAACAAAACGGATACACACTCTTGTAATTGCAACAAAGTTAAATACAAGAGATTAGATTACCGATTTATGTTAACACTGAAAGAGCAGTTTACTGTATTTTGTATAGTGAACCCTTCTTTTAAACTGTGAATCGGTAAATTGAATTCCGATAGGTTTGTTCTATTAAAAATTTGTGGTATATCAGCAGGAACAGATATGGAGGACTTTGTAGAAGTGCTGACGCATGGTTCATGGTATTAATCCGATATCTGTACCATTTTTGCAATTTTTTTTTATTTCAAGGGAATTCTCCACATAACTTTCAGCGGTGTTGGAATATCGCCAACGGCCGTGAAGTTTTAAATCTAATACTCCACAGCCTTGTGAAGCAAGTGCAGTGGCAGAGGTTTTGTGGAAGCAATGACCCGCATACATATGAGGGTTTTCTGAATTTAAAAATTCAGCGATTTTCTTAGGATACTAAAGGTTATTATCCCCAACTGGCTGCTTCGCTATTTTACCATTACGCAGACTTAAAAATAATCGTTGATTGAACTGCAGGTCCTATTTGTAAGATATTTCCGGATAATTGCAATCCAGTGTGGTTCTACCAGTACAAAATTTCTTGAAACTTCAGTTTTTGTTTCGAGAATATTTACCGCAATATCACCTCTGTTATCTACGTTATAGATAGTCATTCTTGTAATACGTTAGTGGCTACAAGCACCCGCAACGCTCATGATTAAAGTAGCCTATAATTACATCATGTAGAAATAATTTATATAATAAATGCTGAACAGTGGCAAGTGCTGCTTTACGAACTTCAGGTGGTGTGCACGACAGATTATCATTGTCCATGATATTATTCGGCATATTGTATAGAAATGTTTATAATAAATATTTATGATATTAAATTTCAATTAAATTTGTTTTATTTACTATTGAGCACTTTTTGAGAAACAACGCTGACTTGACAGCTTTCAAAAAATATTTGTAAGCCTACTATCTATAATGTCACTCACAGGTATGTTTTTATTATTTTTAGACATTTAATTAGTTAAAATTGGACTGGCTGGGAAAAAAAAAATTGTATTCAAACCACGTGAGGAAAGTGCTATTGCAGGCCTTGACCAATTACAAACTTCGCCTTCGGCTCGGTTTATAACATTTAGCACTTTCCTCCTTTGGTTTGAAATATACTATAACCATCTTCAGTGTTTCAATTTCAAGTACATTTTAACCACGTTCACTAGATTTAACTTTAAATATCAAGTACCTTTTAACAGTGGCAGCTCGTGACAACATTGAGTGGTGGGACCAATCTCGGGCTAACTTCCCACCCCTCCCCATTTTATTAATTTTACAAAGTTTTAAATTAGTTTAGCTCAGTTTGCAGTAATTTATTACCTCGTGTATTGCTAACTAAAATAATAACGACACAAAAAAAAATAATTTAGACAAATTTAGAAGCAATTTTAAAAAAGTTCTTATCGGGAATACTTATGTACCTAAATATAAATACTAACGTATTTTCTTCGGAATTGCTTATATTTAATCTTTTAACTGCACGTACACGGGCGAGTTACATTCCCCCACCTATAACTAATGCACAACTTTTCAAGTGTTTTTGTGATTTTATATCGATGAAAACATAACACGACACAGAGCACATGAGCTATTTAAGCGTAGATCGTCGAGTAAAATACAATGGATATTCTAAGCGCAAGGGGACGTATTTCTTACGAAGAATGGGAAAACACATTTTCATTTTTTTGTTTATTTAATTAAGCAAATGGCTTGTTTTTACACTTAAAATACTATTATGATGATTGTTTCAGGAAAAACTCCCTTATTATATTTGTGATTTTATTTTCATAATTTTTACCGTAAGAAAAACATAAATGGTAGTTCATTTTGAAATACTGTAGTTATTAATCGGGCGCGATGTCATCGTAGAATAATGCTAAACTTTATTACAAGAATTAATTGATATCGGCCATCTACATATACGTTCTACTTTCAATGACCGATCTTTGACGGCCGTCTGACTCACATGCTTGCTTTTTCGTACCGTGATAGTGGGAGACGCTCTTTCCTACAGTGCCGAGCACTGACGTATACTGATGATACGTGTAGGAATGCATATGCTAACTACCACGTGATTCGATCAACCAACGGGTAGCGGGCCGAAATACGGCTGGCTCCATTTCAATGTAATTTTTGGAGAGATCTACAAACCGTCTGAAATCGGAGCCGATCCGGAAGTAGCTCCTCGCTCGCCGCTTGTACAAAGTGTGATTCGTCACATCAAATCATGGGAATCGCAGCGTTTGTTCTGTACTTAAATGTGTGTTTGTGTGTACGTGTATTTATCGGTATTTTTACAGAAAATAAAAGGGTTTTAATGATTAATTTTTGATTTGCAATAATGGGGTCATGGCCTCGTGGGTCATTAAGAGGAGCCGCCATTGCTTTCTAACCATCTACGCTAAGAAGATTTACTGTTCCCGAGGACTTTTTACTTTGAACATTGTACACTAAACTTTGTTGTTTGCTGTAGAGACTGGGTGTACAGGTGCGATTATCTGCCATCCTCCCACATAAAAATATTTCTGGGAGCTGAGGAATTAAACATCGACTAAATCACTCTAGTGACTGCGATAAAAGTACGTCTGACTAATATTGTCCCTCGTATGAAGAAATCCAGAGTATGTAATTTGTCACATCGTGGCCGTAGCCCGTAAGAAAACATGGTGATTATGTTAATTTTGGTATGTAATTTAGTTCGTACTCATTTTTAAGATTTTATATTTATTTACGAGTTCGTAATTGTTTTCCTATTGATTAACCCCTAGTAATTTTTATTATTTTTAAAATTTCATTTTATTAATTTAATCCACTGATTTCATTACATAACTTTTTAATATTTCAATTTCACTCCTTTCACTCTGTTAGTGAATCTCTAGTCATTTTTGTTTTGTTAGTATATTCTATCAATTGTTTATTTCTTTATTTATTATTTTGTTTTTCTGCCTTCCCTCCCGTAGATTTCCTACTGGCGTCCAATTTAACTTTATATTACTGCGAACACACCACTCAGCGTAACACCGAAAAAAGCCAGCCACTAAACATAGAAGGGTAGAAAATTTTGCGACAATAATTTTACTTGGATCACAGCAGAGGAGAAAGGGTAACTTTAGACATTATAACTCCCAAAATTGTCATTTGTAAGTAATTTTTCTACGTTAAATAAAACGACTAGTAATTCGCTCTTAATTAATTGCTTAATTGGTAACTATCTACTTTCTTAACTTAAAATAATTATAATTATTTAAATGATATCAATATTTTGTTGGATTTTCAACTTTTGATTCGACTAATTTTTGTTGATAAAATAGATATCATTCATATGGCCATATGTTAATTAAATAAATTCTTATTTGCTTCAAATAAATACCTACAACAGTAAGTATATTGAAACACTAGTGTTACAATGGCGTTTGTTGTAATACGAATGCAAGTTTAAATGCACGAGTATTACAACAGTCATTTAGGTTTGTTTGTTGGTCTGATGAAGCAGATCCAAGGAATTTTACGCGTTTGTTTCTATTTTAGAAGCATTGATTTGTGGGTTGCTTGTTTGTTTAGAGCAAGCAAGTCAGATCACAAAGAGGTTCCTCTTTTTGCTCGCGGGTCCGACGTCCGAGCAATTTCGAGCATTGTGGAAATCGTCATGTGAACTTGTTCGTAACAGTAAATAAGCTAACACACTGACTGCTAACACCTGTAGACTGTCGTTGGTAAATTTATTCGCATCTAACTGCATCTATTTTGCATGAAATGGATAATATAATAATAGATAGCAATGTAGTTGATGTAAAAATTGATCAATATATTTTAAAAACGTCACTTGGTAGGTACATAAATACTAATATATGATGCATTTTTATTGTAGTCTAGATTCATTAATTTGAAAAATTAATTTTACTTTTAGGTGAAGAATACAAAATACCCACAGGTACAGCACCAATAGAACATGGTAAATTGTTAGCTCTTGGTAATAACACGTTTCTACGGATAGACTCCTTCCAGAAGAAGAATCTAACAGTGACAATGATGTAGCACCAGCTATTTCACCAATTGATTCATATGTAGATGAACAAGAGCTTGATCAAGCAGTGCATGAAAAACGTAACGCAGAATGGATAGAAAAAAATACAAAGTTCTTAATAGAAAGATACAAGGAATTGAAACCATTAGTTGAAAAGAGACGAATTAAAACAATGAATGAGGATTTGTATAATTATAAATACGAATATACACCACTTCAAGTTGAAACCAAATGGAAAACCTTAGAGAGGGCGTTTAAGAACGTAATAGAGTAGAGAGAACGTAATATTCTTGAAGAAAGTGGAGTTAATGGAGAAACCAATCAGATTACAACAGTTGATGTAAATGAGTTATCTAGGTAATTACCAGATTTATAATAAATGGATGTCAGGTATTAATATAAAGGTATTACAGCAACAGTGCTTCAACATCTACTGGAACTGTTATACGTAAAACACGTAACCAAGAAATACATACTCTCTGAAGCTATTCAGATGAGAACAACAGAGAGGAGAGAAATTGAAGAACGCAAATATGAACAAAAAGATAGGTTTATAAAAGCATTGAGGAGCGCAACACGCTCCTCAAAAGATTATTAGAAATGAATTATGAACAAAATGTTTCAAAATAAAAGTCTGTTTAGTACTTATGGTTTCTTTATAAACATAAAAAAATGCATAAATTAATAAATATTTTGTTCTTGTACTTTTATCTATAAAATGTTTAAAAATATAATTTATATTTCATTTAACGCCAAAAAGTAAGTAAGCAAAGTTTAAGTATTAGTCCTACTATTAGAGAGAGCATATAATGTTTCATACAACTGATTACGAATATTAGCAGCGGTCTGTGATTTTGTAGAATTATCTTCAGTTGGTGATTGTTCATCTGGTGGCATGTCTTCAGTCGCAAACAGTTCAAAATCTGTACAGCTTTCCATGTTATGCAAAACACAACATGCATGTCTAAATTTACAAATTCTCTCATGGCCATGCAGTTTGACATGATATAATTGTCTGAACCGCTGTTTCAGTAATCCAAATGTATGTTCAATAAAACGCGACAGGAACTTAATTTTTGTTGAAATAGCTCTGAGCAGGGTTAAATGGCCATTATCTCGATAAGGAGTTAGTAAATGTGGCAACAAGGGATAAGCAGAATCACCCAAAATGTAGAAATCTAAAAAAAATAAACTGACAAAATGATAAAAGTTTATAAATTTACTTTACCACTGGCAACATTTTCTACTCTTTCATATACTGTAGAGCTTTTGAATACACGAACATGAGTGCTGCCAGCATATCCTATAAACATACTGATAAAGTGTTTTCTGTCGTCACACACCCTTTACAAAATGACAGAATAGAATCCTTTTCTATTGCAGTAGTCAACAAGCTGTTATGTTGGCTTATCTATTTTAATATGAGTACCACCTATGCACCCTACAATATGATAAAGTAAGTGCTAATCTATGGCATGCCTCATATAAACCTACACAAAATGTAGTTAACTATAACTTTAGGAATACTATGCCAGCTTTCGAAAAAACCTTGGGTTTCCAATTATCTTTTATGTGAAGGCCATTGTATAATTGTTGGAGATATTTTTCCCAAAAAAGCACATACCCTCGTGATTATATCATGAAGTGTCGTTAGGCACAAATCAAACTATCTGCTACATCCCGAAATGAAGCACTGTGGTGCCCAGCATACACAAAAAATACTAGGATGGTCTTTTCAGGTGTGAACAGTAAATGCTCCCGTGAATTTCCTGTTAATTACAATTTCATTTTGATATGTTATTTATTACCTAAAAATTATCAAATTTTAAATTGAATATATTAATACTCATACCATATTTGACTAAATCTAAGTAGATAGGAGACTGCTTATACTGCTCGGTTATCCTTTGTACTACTGGTGGTCTTAAGCGAAAGTGTTCTAAGAAATCTTCATCTGTATAACCTTCAATCACCTTTTAAATTAAAGTTGTATTAGCCATATTAGTAAAATTATCTTAAGATAATAAACAAAAACTTAATAACCTCTATGCATAATTCTTTTCAGTCGACAGTATTCTTTTTCTAATATTAAGTCGGTTGCTAAGATATCCTCATCTACTACTACTGTCACTGCTTCAAAATTGTCTTCAATATATTCCTCTTCACTTAACATTACAGATATACAACTTTTCCTATTCATAATTGCTCTGACAATCTGACAAGTGACAACAGTAAATATAAAATTAAGGTTATATTGCACGTTTGTTTGTACCATCTTTAAATCCAACTCTGAGACGCTCTCAAGTTACTCTGATGACGTCAGTAGATACTGCTCCAAGCACACAAACAAACAAAGCTATTGTAACACGCGTTTTTATACCATTTTTCCTAGTTCGCATTAATTTACATTTATTTATTACTGAAAATGGGATTTCTTATTCATGGAGGGCATTTTAATGTTTCCATATTTGTGACACAATTCTTGTATCATACGTAATTCCATGCGAAAGCATATATAAAAATGTCAAATGTGAAATGTCAAACCACGAGTTGCACTACCAACCTCACACAAAATATCACCACAAACAATATCACAAAGTAGAAAAACAATTACTGAAAGTGCTCACTGTATATGCGAAGTAAAATATACTTTCTTGCTTTAACAAATCCTTTTCTTTTCTGTGCATACAAGCTAATTTTGCGTTTTCTTTTCATAATGCATACGTTTTAAACAAGCATAGCAACGGAATTTCTTGATACTATTTTGTTTTGGGCCAACGTTAAATCGCTAACAATATTTTGTGTGGCAATTAACCCAACCATTTCTCAGTGTTCTCAGTAGTAATAGTACTGCAAAACTTCAAAAATATTTTATGTGAAATAAATTAATTCAGCAAAAGTAGATCAGCAACTTGAGAAAAGTACTATTATGTAACCGATTATTAAACTTTCTTAAAATGATTGCGGGCAGTATTTCTGCAATAAAAAAGAAAATTTGGTTACCAAAAGAATGCAGAAAATAAAATGAAACCAACCGAAGTTTTTATTATTATTTTAGCAGGATTCAGAGATCAGTGTCATCCAGTTTTTTTCTGTTTAGAACGAATGTACTCGAGTAGAACTTGACGACAAATCACACAATTCGTTACTATAAATCTATTAAAGACCCAAGGGACCGGTCCTGCGTTCGGTCGTCACCGAATGCCGAGTCAAACACTGCGGCCGAGACCGAAAGGAGAACCGACTTTCCTCCTCTTGTATGTAAAACAGGAAATTGGACGGCTACCGTAAAAAGAACAAAAGGCACTGGAAGCTGAGCTGTCTCGCCGTGAAGAAAGATAAAAGCGAGATATTAAAACAATTTAAAACTTTTTTCTTGTCGCTATTAATCTTTCCGGACAATATATACTTTAGCAGGAGGGAAGAGAAGAATTGTGATTCAAATTGCACCTTCTATTTTCATTCTGTTGGGGCTTAATATTGTTAGAAAACGTGTTTACACAAAAATTTAAGAAGTTAGAATCACTATAGAACAATGTGGACGCTGTATTCTTTGTTCCTGTTGCTAGTAATATAATTCTTCTTTTTATTTTGTTATTTTAGGCTTATTATATAAGATAAATATTCCGCATTACTATAGAATGAATAATACGATTAATTGTTTAATTATTAGGCCATTACAAGTAGGTAGTATTCAATTGCGTACGATGATCAATTAGCTAATTTACCGCAAATTGCCCTAAGATGTGATTTACCAAGCTGCAAACACATGGACAATACATGAGCTGTACACTGACGGGAGGACAGATGTTAACTATCTGAGCTAACCAAAATCATAGTTAGTCTGACAAGAAAAACGTAACTAGGGGAGGCAATCATATTATTTTGCGACTTCTGTATTTTATTAATTTAACACAGCCAATGAGTTTATTTGAATCAGAAATGTTCTTTAATAAACAAAATGGGCGTTATTAAAGCAAAAAAAAAGTTTTCGAAGAAAACAGCTTTAGAATTAATTGGCTAGTTGTAAAATAAGATAACTTTTGTGTTCCTTACTATCACCGAATTTACGTTTGCAATGTGCATATATATTTTTTATTTCTTGGAAGTTCAGTTGCCAAAATACTGTTTCTGCTGGAGGAACATGACTTTTCGATGAACTGTAACAATTACAGTATTTTCCTGCTTGTAAGTCATGTGCAAACGAGAATACACTTGTATTTCCGAGACTATTAGACGTACAAAATTAACAAAATAAGCTTTATTAACAAAATATCCTTGAGTTAACCGACTGCAGTAATTAATTTTTTATTATTGCTATTCGTATTATGTTAATTATATGATAATTATTTAATTCATCAAGAAAAACATAGTGAAGCCAATCATATTATTTTGTTACTTCTATCTTATTAACACACTTATGTCCGGTTTCTGGTACGTAAGAGATACGTATCCGCTAAATATATATAGAATATCGAATAAATAACTTTTTACATAAAATAGAGTTTCTCTATGAGGGTATAAACTTCTAGTAACTATTATCGTTTTTAATAACGTGCATTATCAATGTTTTCCTTTGGCATAATTTCAAGATGGATGATGAACCATTACTTTCCATGTTTGCAATTCACTACAGAGTATAATATTATGAGATTATCACCCAGCGACGGCTGGTACTTACGTTTTACAAGGGCCATTACAATAATCTAATTTCTTCGTATAAGTTCGTAACATGTTCGTATTTCGGCAGATAGCACACGAACTTCAATCATTGTATTCATGATACAGAAAATAAGGTAGGCTCTTGCGCATCTAGGTGTGACGTATTTGAGGGCCAAACAGTACTACCAATCCAATAAAGTAATAGATATCACCAATGTAAAGAAAATTAACTTCATTTTTTTTTTAAATCTATCCTATTAAAATCAATAAAACTGTTCTTTTTGCCATTTCTTTCAATCAAATTTGCATTGAAACAAAATTTGAGATAATTCACGTTTTTAAATGTAATTTTCAATTCAATGCAAAATCGTTATTGCTTTGTAATGAGTGATTCTGTTGATGTAAAGTATTTTTTGCCTTTAAAGTAACATTTCATGTTTGTTTGTTTTAGTGCAATGAAGCAAACATGAAATTAATAATTACAAGCTTTACTTTAACTGAACATGTTCTATACTTCTTTAGCTCTTCGCTTCATACTTGTTACTTACACATACTAAAATTTCACTAATTGTAAATGGTTCATATTTTTTTTAATGGCAAATGAAATATCTATTAGTCTGGTACAAACATTAATGCAGACAGTTTTGGAATAAAAAAATGCAGATAAAAAAAGAAAGAATTAATTAATGATTGCGAGTGCAGTGTTTTATTTTTCTTTTTTTACAAATTCATTTATCAATTCTTTTTATTCTACTCCCTCAAACGAATGAAAGTCACTCAAGAATTTCCACTACAAAATTTATAAACAGTTTATCCACACAAAACCTAAAACGAACTTATAACACCTAACTAAAATCACTATACACGTAAATCGAAACTACTACAAGCATAATCTGACGCAAAACATCAAATAAAAACTAAATAAAGTGTTCTAATCGATTTAAAAATAAACTAAAACTTGTTAAAATAAATATAGTAATTTGGTAAATACATCAACACCAATGGTGACAGCCGAGTGATGACGTATCTGAGGACCATGCGCGAAAAAGACGAGTTTTGGTTGTCCGCCCGGCCCCGCCTGTGAAGTATGCACCAGCCGCCACTGTTATCACCTATAGTGCAGCTGTATTCTGCAAATGCAGCAGCACTTCAAGTGATTTCAGTGGTTAAAACATCGAACATCTTGATCACCCGAAATTACCAAAATTCTCGGATATCTTACAGGGAACCACAGAAGGATGAGCAGATAATTACAAACCTAGACGCCTGCCATGACGTCACTGTATACCATTCGAGAAACTCATTTTTGTCAAGTTGTCAGATACCAGAGAGATAACTGCTGTTTTGACGTTTCAGAAATCGAGCACCAATGAGTTTATTTGAGTAATAAGTGTTGTGCAGTTAACAAAGTGAGCGTTACTAAAAAAATGATGATTAAGTTAACCAAAATTGCATAATTATGATGTCGAAATTATCCTTTAAACTTAGAGTCCACTTTTCTAAACTTGATCTATTGATCTAAACATTATTACAGCGAAGTCGTATAGTAGCAAATATGTATTACATAACTCGTCGTAAACATGGAACTCCAACAATAATGCATATTCCATGGATCATAGCGTTGAAGAAAGGAAACGTAGCGACTCGGTTGTGAAAAATATTAATCTATATTACCGTATTTCAATTAGTTTCAATCATTTTGACATATGATTTTATGCTTTCTTTCATAGTTTCATGTATATTGTGTGCAGTAAATCATTAATTACAGCGGATTGTCTCGTTTTATACAACTACACTCTAGGATATTGTGATGCGGATTGGGCTGCCGACTTGGATGAGCGCAAGTCAACTACAGGATACATCGTTTTCAAAGGTAAAGCAGCCATAACTTGGAACAGTTGGAAACAGCGAAACGTGGCATTGTCAACAACCGAAGCGGAATATATGGCTTTGGTAGCAGCGACACAACAAGCCATGTGGTTAAAAAGATTTGAAGAAGAGATTGGTCAAATCGACAACATCACTGTTCCCATATATTGCGACAATCAAAGTGCAATAAACCTCATCTCTAATGACGTTTACCATCTCCGGACAAAGCATATCGATGTCAAGCATCGCTTTGTTCGAGAAAATATCGCAGGACGACACACCTATATCAACTTGATTTTGACAAAAACATGATCACCGATCTTTTGACGAAAGGGATGCCGAAAGAAAACCACAAGACTCATTGTTTTAGCATGAATCTTATTTCTAGAGGAAGTGTTAGAGTTAGAAATGTTTGATCAAAAGTACTATTGCATACACTTTAATGTATCATAGTAAACAATGTTGTTTAATTAATTTGTACTGACAGTTGACAATAAATAGTGTCTCGCGTTTTCAATCTTTTATTGCCGAATCAATAGCCAAAATTAAGTTTTTAAATTTGCCGCGTTCTCACTTTTAACATTGACTAACATGCTACATGCGTCTCAAATGTACGTACTACGTAAAAGCTGCTCGCTCGTATGTTTGGGTTATATACGGACGTTTCCTATCTTTAACGCTATGATCCATGGCATATTCCGCATGAATACCATAAATTGTATTAAAATAATAAATAATACCTACACGTTTTAACTTAAAATGTTTGATTTAATCTAACCATACACTGATGGCAAAAAGAAATTGTTCAGTTAATGAATTCTGAGTTAACTCAACAGTTTTTAGTGATTGCTAGTGAGCAAAGGTTTGTAAATGCTTAACAAAATAGAAGAAGAAATATATAGAAAAATGATATTTCAAAAACTTTTGACTGAACAATTTTCTTTTTCTCAGTGTAATAATGACATTTTTACTTGATGTCTTCTCTCTGATACTCATTTTAACTTGTATTTGTGTAATGTTTTTAGTACCTACACTGAGAAAAAATAGATAATAAAAATAATGACATCCAACTTTATAATTAGTTACAATATCATTATGTTAGATCGTATAATTTTTTTAAGAAACAGTAATATATGAATGCGTACTGGCTATTAGATAATGGATTATTTTCCTTGAGTTACCGTATTTTTCGGACTATAAGGCACACCCGACGATAAGATGCACCTCAAATTTAGAGACGATTTATTGAAAAAAATATTATATATAATATTATAATGTTACCTTCGGACCATAAGACGCACCCAAAATTTGAGTCCATTTTTCTATGTAAAAAAGTGCATCCTATAGTCCGAAAAATACGGTAATACCATTGATTGTATTTATAATACATATGTTGTAATATCTATTTTTCTACGTGTACCAATGATAAATGGTAAATAAATGCCGTAAATATACTGCAAATAATAGAAATGGAAGTATATTCCATTAATTTCTTGGAATGCTACAGTCATAACCCATAGAAACGCAAAACTTGTATTTTAAATAAACTAATACTAAACTAATTTTTTAATATACTAATATACTACTATTTGTATGACATAATAATATTAATATTAATAAGTACTTAATAATAAAACTGTCTGAAGATAAGAGATAAAGTAGTATATTTGAAGAAACAAAAGATTATAAAACAGTTTAAAACTTAATGTCAGTATTAAAAAACTCTTTAACATTATAGAATGCGTTTTCCTGCTAAAAAATGTTTGAACTTTCTTTTGAACATATTGATTGACATAGATTTAGGCTTTTGAGGAATGTGGTTACATATTTTATTAAGTTGGCTTTCTACTCCTTTCTGAACGTTTGTGAGCGTCGTTTGAGTATGTTAGCAGAATGACTGTACTTTTGTTATTCCATGGAAAACAGAATAAGGGAGTCTATTCTTCAAAGTCAAGGCACAAACAAAATCCCTTTCGAAAATCACAGAAAGTGAATTTTCTATGAATAAGCTCCTAAAACAGCTCATTGCAAATTATTAGCTTATTACGGGTAAAAAGAAAACATCATAAAGAAATGACGACGAAAGAGAGAACGGAACGGTAAAAAAAGGGCCACGTCGAGGAGTGAGAACAGAAAGGTAAAAATAAACATAACACGGCGGCAGGAGCTGCAGAAACCTGTGCAGTGTTTATATAATCCTTTCGCGATTTATGTGCAGTAGGTACGGTGGATTCGCGGTTTCGTGACTAAACAAGATACCGTAAAATCGTTTGAATCGTTTTTAGAATTCTCCGTATACCGGAGACCGTACAGCCGCGGATGATTCCATTCTACTAACCTACGGTAGTGGGAAATCGTCGGCATTTTGAAAACAATTCAAACATAAATAAGTTGTCTACAGGTTTTCGGGCCGGAGAATGCGGCGAGATGCACGCCGCTTGTTTGTACACGTGAAGAACAAACGGTTGCTGGAATTATGTATATGTTTATAGATATTTGATAGAATAAATTATCCGGATTCATTGGATTACCATAAAAGCAAATGTATCGAAAAATAATCTTCTGCGCTTCTGGGCAATACTTTTAATAGATTAAAAAAGAATTTTAAGAATGCTGGGTAGAGTATCGTCGGTCGTCTGTTTTTCGCGAACCTAATTTTCGAAATTACGAAAAAAAATTGACAAAGAATTCTTTTTTTTTTAATGGAGCCCTCGAAATGAATTATAGTTTATCGAAAGAAAAGCTCGCAAACATTTTTCGCATTAAATTGAAAAAGTGATTCTTCGGCAAAATCGTCAGCAATATTTTAAGCATTTCTATAAAAGCAAAAATTAAAATACGATATAAAAAAATAACTTAAATAAAATTGCGCCAAAATAATTAGTGCGGTATGTTGACACCAAAAATTTAATGCCCCAACTTTAGTGCAACAGTGTCACAACTGTTGCAAGAGTGGAGGACGGGTCCGAGACTTTGAATACATGCTTGAATTACAGTGACAATGCTGCATCTTGGGATATCAATGGGTTTTTTTTTAAATTTTAATGATATTTTCGAATCTTTGTGCGTGCTTTGAATATGTACTTTGTGTGTATCATGTAATAACATGCTGCTTTTTTTCTTTTTTCTTTCTTCTTTAAGTTAGGGTGGCCACCTATAGTCCAGGCACTTGAGCTAGGTACTCATTGTACCGTCCCTCTTAAATCTCTAACTTCCACTCTAGCAGCTTGGTGTTCTCTATAAAAACCCAGTATCTTGCCCAGTGGAAACTTGAGAACCCTCGAAGGCTCCAATAGATCCTTCCCGAAATATTTCTGCGTGAGTACGTTCAATTCCTCACATGTTCACATTACATGCAAACTCGTTTCCTTCTGTAGTTCGCATCTTCTGCACCACGGTTCGCTTACTCGACCTGTGGTGTATACATACTTTTTCAGGGGACAGTATCCAGTTGCCAGCCCAGTAATGGTTTTAGCTTCTTTCTTGCTGCGTCTTGCTTGCTTCCCTTAACATGTTGCTTTTCAAATAGTATCTGCTATATTCCGATTAACTGTGTATATAACTGATTAAGTTTGAACCCACAGAAAGCCATAAGAATGGAAGTTGGCGTTATTTTTGGCATATTTTCTAGTTCCTCGACTGCTTTTGTGTTTCTATGGCTTTTTGCCTCAACAAGCCTTCGACATTTTTGATAACCTTAAAGTAAATAATCCCTGGCTCATCGAAATTATTCACATGGTAAAATATGACAACTTATTTTCTCCGTAGACATTAATTATTCTGTCATCAATCATTTTGTCAATCTTGGATCCATTTCTTTCATTCGTTAAGAACTTGGTAACACTTCTGCATTTCAGCTGAATTTCTGTTGAACTTATTGTTACTTTACTTGTGCAAAAATATCATAAATACTACTTGGCGAAGTAGGTAATGTATAAATCCCAGTGTTGCCTCAATATCGGTGGCAATACTAATCTGCTTGTTATTTGAAGTTTTGCAAATGTTTTTTTTTTAATTACAGTGTGGTGTGGCAATGCTTTATGTGTGAATCATTGGGAAATCAATGGGTTGAGAACGAACAAAACGTCGAAGGAATAGAGATTTTGGACAGTCAACATCCCTTATTAAATTATGTTTGGCTACCCAGACGAATTTTAGAGCATAGCATCAAATAGAGAGGTCTCAATATTACAATAATATACTTAAATTTAGAAAAAAATACAAAAAATACTGTGTTTACCTGAGGAAGACGCCTTAACTAGCCTCATAGAGTATAATTCTATAGAAATCAATACCACCTAAGAAAACAAGAAATGGGAGTATTAAATTAAAGCCAAGAGGCTGTAGTGTTTCCGACGACTCCATGTCAGACGGTTCTTAGGAAGAAAAAAGAACACCGTCTAATAAAAATGAATACTCAAATAAATTCCCTTATACACAATTTTTCCGGCTGTCAAAAAGGAGTTATCTCATTGTAGATATGAAACCCTAGAGTAGTATATGTGACTGGATGTTCGATCTTTAGTTGAATTCCGTGTTTTCCTGTGTTTTTGTTATACCTTCTTATCAGTCCAGTGTAAACACCAGCGTGCACACCCTTAACTAGAAAATTTTTTGAGTGTTTTCGTATTTTCTCACCACAAAAAAAAATGTAAACACAATCAATTTAATAATTCCACCAACTTTACGGACATTTGACTCCACTATACAACGTTGTATAGATTTTTTAAGTTGAACCTGATAG